>CACSLJ010000039.1:0-136167 GCA_902706625.1 Albugo laibachii | reverse complement strand
TTTCGAGACCACGGACGTAGTTCTAATTGTCACATTGGATGCATTCGAGAAACCAGCCGAAGCTGATATACCTCAACACGTTTTTGACCATCGACACTTTTCACAATCTCTGCTACCCACCGAGCGTCCTCATCCGTACTCAGTTTCCAGTAGACAACGTAAAATGCCAACCCAGTCGAAGACAGCAGGTTGATACTAGCAGCCATACTTGATTCTGTGCACGATTGCACCACTTTCCAGCAGTAAGTAACCAACAGCACCGATATCCAATAGATAATCAAGCCTCGCTTCTCAGATTCGCGTCCAACCTTGTCTGGAAAATGTTCTCTTTCCAATGTATGGCACTACATTCTCCCACGAATAGATCTTGAGACACGATATTGACCGCATGCTAATCTCTAAACTCACTGTACTGCATTAGTTGATTGAGTTTTGTGAGATGAGTCGTATCATCTCAAATAGCACGCTGTTTCCATCTTCGCCAGCATCAAGTGCTTCGAGTCAGACTGATTTCAGACACATAAAGTTACAAGGTGTATACGTAGCCAACAAATATCGGAATATACAGATCTTCAAAGCAGCAAGTGTCGGAGCTTTCAACTCTCTCAATAATAATGAGCAAAATCCGCACATTTAAAAAGAAATCATGCGTTCTATCATCGATCTGGAGTGAGACATTCCATCCCTATCAAGAGCATTCTCTTTCTTCTTTGCGTAAGTCCCAAAATGCCAACAACTCGATACCAATCAGCTGGGAATACGACTGGAATGTGTCCGATGTATCACTCCATCAAACAGCCAAAAAGACTTCCACGCTAAAGCTCTCATCGATCGAATCGTCTTATTTCTCGGTATACGCGCAATTGGAACGCTGGAAAAGACGTAATCAGCTGCGTATCGCTGGAGCTTTTCTCAAGGTCAAAAATCGAACGCTACTTTTCGATTTTGAAGTGTATTACCGCTTGTACGTTGTAGAGGTCGTCAAAAAATTGGACAAATCGACTACAAATACATATATCACCGTGGAACGTGACACTGTGGCTCGAAAATAAGGCGCCTGATGGAGAAAAAGCATCGAGCAACCACTTGAGAATTGGAATGAAATCGATCGATGGCTACCAAGAAACTTTCGTTCAGCTTCCATGTGTGAGGAAGCATAAAGGTCGAATCGAATACTGGATTAACGGTGGATATATGTAGGCACTTGACGATGAACATGTAGTCGACCTTTTTTGGGATGGAGAGCATTGGATTCGATGGTTTGTTGATGACATCTTACTGCATGAGACATTTCTCCCCGACATCACGCACTTGAAGAGCCAATCATCCGATATGCATCCTTCTTTAAATCTGACTTTTCAAATGGAGTCATTATCATCCAAGCAAAAACAGATTCGGAGTCCAGTTCTAGAAATTGTGAGTTTGGAATTGATGAGTGCGATGAAAGACAGCGAGATATGTCCTTTATCTTGGCAACTTTTCATCACTTCCAAAAATGCGACAATTGAGTCTTGTAAATGGTTCCGATTGAGTGAGCAACCGGAGCGGTTATCTGCCCAAAAAGGCTCCATCAAAGGCTCCTTCTCATACAAGGAGCTGCAAGGTTTTCTCACAAATACCGAGCGAACGTATCCAAACTGGTCGCGTTTACACGAGATCGGAAAGTCTTTTGAAGGCAGACCTCTGCAAGCACTTTGCCTGGGGCGATCTTGCCTCAAGAAAGGCCTCAACCACGAAGTTCCGCAGTCATTGTTCACAGGGATGCATCATTCGAGAGAGGTACGATTCTTTTCCACTCTTATACAGTCAGCTGACTCATGTACGCTTGTTAAACCAGCCCATTTCGATGATGGTAAGTCGATTGGAGCACTGCCGAATATCTGATGCGCATGTTTATTTATGCAGGCGTTAGTTTACACGATTGATGTCCTGTTGCAAGACGTTGACAAACACCGCAACATTGAAGCACTGGCTTTACTCTCCTCACGTGAACTTTGGTTTATTCCTCTGGTAAATCCAGACGGATACGTCAAAAATGCAAGGTACCGGCCGTGGGAGGGCTCTCATTCAGGGTATCGAAAAAATACGAATCCGCACATGTGTCCTTCGAAAGAAGAACAAGGTGTGGATCTGAATCGAAATTATGACGTGTGCTACACTGAAGACACCGTTGGAAGCTCTACTGATCCTTGTCAGGAGGATTTCCGAGGGACACGACCATTTTCGGAGCCAGAGACCATTGCCATCAAGCTTCTGGTGGAACGTAACAAGTATCAAACAGCACTGCACTATCACGCATTCGGTCGGTATTTCAACCTTCCTTTTGCGTGCAAGGATCTACGAAAGCCACCAGAGAAACAGGCCATAGTATTCGAATCCATGGCCCGAGAAATGGTTCGATATAATCAGTTTGGTTTCGGTCGTTCTTGGGAAGAGAGTAATTTATACAGCGTAAATGGTGAAACAAGCGATTGGATGTGGAATGTGCATGGAATATATTCCATGTCGCCTGAAGTGGGACCTCTGTTTGAAGTAGAAAATGGTTTCTGGCCTCCTGCAGAGGATGTGATACCTCTTTCAGCAGAACTGCATTACTCCAATCTCTACGCTGCACGTGTATCTGGCAATGTATTCTCTGTCAGCATGCAAAATGTTGTAAGCAAGACGGTGGATAAGAGGAATTTTCTGGAGCTCGTAATACAACTCACCAATGCAGGACTGGGGCAATCAAATGCATCACGGGTGGACACATCTCCAATTCATGTCGTAGCCTCCATGGATTGGCAAGGCTTGGCGAATAAGAGCAGCGAAACTCGGACATTCCAAGCCAATCTATTGGGAAATATCGTCGATCCGCTCACTCTAAACATCCATAATATCGTACTCCCGTTTGCCGATACAAATATGTCGTCACAAGCGCTCTATGTAATGATCAAGGAATCCTTGAGTTGCCAGCTATTTCGAATTTGTACGCTTTTCTTCTTTGTTTTGTGCACAATCTCTAATGATTTCTCTTCGTAGCGCTTGGTCTGAAGTCGGACCAAGTCGTAACATCTCAGATGTGGGAGCCTGTATCCTTACCGCGATGTCAATTCTGTGAGTCTTTTGGGAATAAGAGCTTTCTATCGGATTCTTACGATCCCCAAGATATTTGTACCGACATCGATGGCTTGACCGCTGTATTGAGTCAAACGACAAAGCAGAAGGGTATCCGCATAGATCACTCAGCCTCTACCGATGGAATCGTTCTGAATCTGAAGAATTATTCTCAGGGTTTTAATGAGACAGACAGCACCGGAAGTAATGGGGCATTGATGTCTTTGTCCTTAGTGGTCATGATTCCAATCATTAGCTGCTTGGGATTGCTATTCCTTAGGCTTTGTCGTGTCAGGCGGAAGCCACACTACCAATCCGTGAGCTCTTCCCGCTCTAGTCCCCGGGCAGAAGATGAAGAGCATACTGGACATATTAGTCGCCAAGATGCATTCCTCAATAAGGAGGATCATACAAGCCTCGGCATCGACAAAGAGGGGAATACAGAACTACCTTCTCCGGCCTGGAATAGATTCAAGAAATCTCGATCGAAATACTCATCAGTGCCTACCGCATCCGAGCAACCAGATATATTTGCGAATGAAAAAGGAGGTGAAGTTTCAGTATGAGCGCTTATGGCGCGGGTCACCCTTACTATCTGCACAGAGCATCGCAAGCACAGGCACGATTGCTCGCTATGCTTTGAAGTTTGGTACAGTACTGCACGATGCCTGCCCCATGTCTCACTATTATTCGATTTGCTCTTATAGCTCAAGCTCATCAAGCATCATACCAAAAACAGAAGAATGTACAGCTAGCACTCGAACAGAATCCCAGCTAATACACAGGCTAATACACGCCTTGATTGCATTCAATGTGGATTTTAATTTAGCTTCAATATTCTCCTGTGCTTTTTTTAGGGTGCATGACACGTCGTGCTAATGTTTCGACAACGCATATTAGTCACACACAAGTGTCATCTTCAGCTACTCCGATTAGCATTTCGCAAACAGAGGGAAAGTGCAGGGGAATGAATCATCACCCTACACGTGTTTCTGAATAGTGATCACTCACTAGCCCAAGGAATGACAGGTGCTGAGTCATGGACTCATAGTGACTCATAGGTCGAGTAGAGCCGAAATGATGAAAACTTTTTAAGCTATTCATTTCGGAATTATTCATCTCAGACGCATCCAAATGTCATTTTTCAGTAACGTGGCAAGGACTCTTCCCTTTTTAATTGCTCATTTGAGCCTCAGTATGGACACCACCAACGCTCAAAACGGACGTAGTGGCATATCTGGAGCTGGACCTCTACCGGTACAAACTCCTACCCTCTCGCCAGTAAATGTTGTTAATGATATCATCAGGGGAGTAGTCCCGATGAATGGAGTGACGCTGCCATGTCTTGCAATCTTTGAACCATGGATCTGCCAAGGTTTTGCATCGACCAAAAATTTACGAGCCGAAACGTTATACAATGAAGTCACCTTTATGGCGTCAATGGAAACTTCCGCTGCAATTCACCTGCTAAGCGATTTACGCGATAAATGGATCGCTAAACAGACAATAATGGACATCAAGAAGTTGGGGCTTAACGCGGTGAAATTGAAAGTCGGATATTGGTTGGTTGAAGGTTCGAACTCCAAATTTGCTGATGCGAAAAAATATGTGGACAATGTCATGAGATGGGCTGAAGAATACAATATCGGTGTATACTTATCCCTCGCTGCGGTGCCAGGCTGCCAGAACCTGCAACCCGTTGCAAATTGCCCCAACGATAAGTTGGATTGGACCCTTGATGGAAACATAAAACGAACTGTTGAAATCATCAAGGCGATCGCTACCGAGTACAAAAAATTCAAGAGCTTTTTGGCCCTCAGCCTAATCTATGAACCCACAGAGCGTGGCATCGATAATCGCAAGCTGGAGTACTTGTATAACACTGTTATACAAGATCTCCAGGTTCAAGGTTTTGATCGTCTCATCATGATTAGTCCCTTACTGGAAAGACGATTCAATGTTGATGATGCTAAATTCTGGTGCGAATTCGCCCTTGCGCGGCGTAACGTCGCGATATCGATATCCTCGTATTTGTACTGGGATCTTCTCGAAACAGAGGAGAAAATTACGACTGAAGTCAAGAAACGTGGTGATTTTTTGAAGGCTAATTTGAAATGTCCTATAGTCGTTGATGAATGGAGCATGGCCACAAGGCTAGATCTCACGCCGGAACAACGTGTAACCTTGGCCGAAAACCAGAGAATGGCATATGGTGCTGCGAGGAATGGTTCATTTTATGGTCCATTTCAAACGAGTTTTCTTCAGGACAAGTATGATGGTTTTTCATATAAATCACAAGTCGACTTCAAGATCATAAAGGTAGACACCACCAAAGGTAAATTACCACCAGTCACCAACGATATGAACACAATGTTAGCTCCGTAGCTGTACATTTTACATAATGCAATTCAAGTTGCGAGCAATTTCATTCAGCTGATGAGTCGAACAATTCTATAATTTGAGAAGGAACGATTGACGTGAGCACTAGGACATCACATATGTCAGCTAGAATCTGGTTTTCAAAGGCTTCATGTCGCCATTTGCTTCCATCACTGTTCATAAAAGGGAGCGAGATGTGCGTATGTTAAGACATAATTCATCCTACATATAATAAAATATATGTATACATCGGACCCATAGTAGATGCCTTTAGTCTCAGCAAGGTGCTCTGAGACATGACTAGTAGTAAGATCAAACACATGTTTGGGGGGGGCACAAGTACATCACATACATTATCAATGAAACAACTGTACAGCCAAATCATTCACAAGATACATAGTGGATCTGTTGCGCATGATACCAACTGATGCGATACGACAGACGCATTTTGGCTTGACTTGAAGTCTTACTGGAACCGAGGTAAACTGCTCACATCTTTTTATTTCATTATCTAGCAATAACCATCTTGGGCCAACCTCTATGATCGCCTGGGCGTCGACTTATTAAACGGAAAAAGTTCTGTTCCCTACTCAACAGCGGTCTTTTGAAGTGGTCGGTGGCTTCATCATCAGAATTTAATCGCGGCGCTATTCAATAGCTTCCCCACCAGAGGATTGATCATTACAATACAATCGAATCCAAGGTCTTACAGAGCTCCTATGACATCAGTATAGCATGAGGCGGGCATTTCCTCGCGGATGCCACCCGCTGACCGTTGCTAGAGCTGACCGATCGCCATAGAATTCGTCTCAACTCTGTACTCGATCGTGACCTTCTTCATGGCTTCGATACTTTTTCCTGGTTATGTGCCTTTCTCCACGTAAGGACTATAAATTCATAATTAGTAACTAGGTGAAGATTTTGACACCCTGACGCCGAAGCTAAGGACAAGAAAACCCTATACACGCGCTGGATTCTTAGCTAGCCCATGCGGAGAAGTAGCAAACGAGATTGAATTTCTCATGGTATATTGTTTACAGATTTTAGCAACGAGAGCAAATTTACGATTCAAAAGTTTGCTACCTCTCGTGGAACGTTTTGGGTAACTTTTTCTCTGCCTTTTCCGTTTTCTGCATTGATCCCGTTATTGCGTAATCGAAATTTTGCTTGCAATAATAAAATGTTATATTTTTCCTCAGCACTAAGAATCCGACCTCGCTCCTGCTTCACCATAGTCACTAACTCTTTCACTAAAGCTTTCGTAGCATCAACCTGGAGTCGCCTAGGAGGATCAACTTGATCAACGTCTGAGACACACTGCCGATTCCTACTGCACTCAGTCATTTCACCGACGGGTCCATAATGAATAGAAAGTTCATAAAAATGCAAAAGGTTTGAAGAAAATGGGTGAAACATCGCCCCCGTGGTCTTGCGGAGGACAAGTACAGATATGAAGATAGATAAGAAAAAAGTTACATTCATCTCTATAAGTTTCAAGCCCAATTAGTCAAAGAGTGAAACAAAATTGGGTAAAGAGCCCTCACGAGTGTCCCCCACTGAAAAAACATGATATAAATGTTGCATGAGGTATTAGCTAGTGCAATTGCGATACACCAGTACCGTTCTCGAGCCCTTGTGCTATCAAGCGATTAAACTAGAGAATCGTTGAATATCACTCAGTTTTCTTCTATATCACTCACCCACTTCAACCTGATTTGCAAAATATTTTCATATCACTCACGTCGTTAATTATCACTCCGCACGTCACCATGAAAACCACTACTACTCTCGCACCTCCTCCAAAAGCAGCATATGATTCACTGGAAGAAGCAAAGTTATGCTGTTTGTATCCTACATACCATAAAAGTAGGAAATAAGGTGGATGGCCAATTCAAAGCCATTGTGCTGCAGTGCTCGAATGCTGGTCTGCCACAGTTGACAGTCTAAAAACGCCGTACTACCAGCCGCAAGAACTGGCTGCAAATTTAAGGGTGCAGTGCGTAGACAAGACGTCATGTGGCAAGTTGAGGCTGATGTTGCTGAGAATTGTCATGATACTTTTGTACACCCTTCTGCACATCATTCGGGATACCCTTGACCTTACAACAGGTGGAATATGTCATTTCCTTTAAGCGTGCAGGTGTCACGCTTGGACGAATATCAACTTCTCTGCGTCATCAGGTTTACAACGCAAATACCATTGCACAGGACATCTACAGCATTTGTCGCACATGTCGAGCCAACTTCCTTTCTGGGAGGAGTCCACTTTACGCACTGCTTGACAGCCTTACTTCTGCTAACACTCCACATTTTGTTCAAATAAACGATGAGAACCAATTGAGCCATCTATTTATTGTGTTGGAATCAGCATAGGGAATATGCAGCCAGTTCAGCAGGAAACGTATCTGGCTATTGGTTGCAGCATATAACACAAACCGCTATGGTCTTCCGCTATTGCATATCATTGGTGTGAAGGCAACAAACAAAACATTCAACGTCTTTTACTGTTTCATGCGGAGTGAAACAAGGGAAGATTACATCTGGGCGGTGAAAAAGCTCAAGGCTTTTTCCTTGACCTCGGTATACTTGAAGACATTAACTTTGCTACTGACCGTGAGCTCGCCTTGATGATCCAATTGTCAGGGATCTTTACGGAGAGCACAGCGCTCCTGTGCCGTTGGCAAATCAACAAAAATATCTTCGAAAAGCAGAGGAGTGCATTTTCTCCACAAGACGTCTTTGCTGAGCTAATGAAGGCATAGAACATGCTTGTCAATTCTGCAACTGAATCAGCATACAACGATTAGCTTCGAGCACTAAATTTCATGACACCTCCGCATGTCAAGTACTAAGTGAACACAACCTGACTAACACTCAAGAAAAGATTTGTCAATGGCTGGATTCGTTCCCGACATTTTGGGCAAACTTCCACGTCATGTGTGGAGAGTCCGCATGGCGCACTCAAGAGGTGGATTTTTGTCTCATCAGGTAATTCCAAGTTTACTCATCTTTGCAGGTGACCTTTAAGATGTCGAAAACGGAAATCAAATTAGCCTGTGATGGGCAACTTGGAACAATTCGGCAACAAAATACCAGAAAGCGGGCAAGCACAAATATGCAGCTAGACTAAATGTTCACTTCAGTAGCTAAAATATGTCAGTTTCTGCGTTGTGGGTGCCCAGAAGCGGTATAGTTTAAAAGGCGAGTCCCTTGGTGAGGTTCAAGGACATTTGCGATCAAGCATGGGCTCTCCCTGCTCGCATGACTTCAACATGCGTCGTAACAACCCTCTCCAAATTGCCGCTTTGGACCAGCAGTGGTGGCTACACTCCCCGGTCACATTGTCTGAACCAGGGGTAGCAGTATTAATGGCTGATGCCTTGAGAAGAAATCATGAGGAGTGTAAGGGAGAAAATTCGTGGCATCGAAAACGATTATGCTTGAACAAGTTCTTGCTTTGCCAGCCGTGGAGACACTACATGATCCAGTGTGCGTGCAAAATCGTGGAAGGCTGTCCGGTCAACTGTGCGATTTCTTTCAGAATTTGAGCATGCTGCATCAGCCGAGGCAGTAAAGGCACATGTGAGTTCTATGAAACGAATCTCTTCAACTATTTATCATGGGCCAGAAAGGATATCTAATTCCCACTGAATAAAACAGCAATTTTGGCTTCAGTAATCTTCAAACGTTGATGATCAGATACATTTGATCCAGACATAATTTAAAAGCGCTTTCTAACCACAAAGCGTAGTCACCTCAGCATCCAAATATCATAAAAAAGCGAATAGATTAATCTTCAGTGTTATGAAACCGATTTGAATACTGACACGATTCAAAGATGACTAAAACCTACCTGTACAGACAAATTTGCCAAATTTGATATGACTCGTGGACAAAACACGCATCATATATAAGAGTTCAATCATATTTGAAAGGTGGCGATGCTACCTAGCCATTCTTAACTTCCTACACATCACATAGATCATTGATTCGTGGACGGCAGACCATCCCAGCCCGTTCCCAGCCACAAGCACTTTGGCAGGTACATTTTCCAAATCACTAGGATGCCGTCACGACCGAAAGCAACTGGTAATCTGATATTGGAGCAGAAGAAGAAGACCTGCCCGTGGAACGAAGAGCATGGCGCTTTCACGCAGCTCCAGCTTGCGGCAAGGGCAATGCGAGAGTTCAACCGCGCTGGTCCAGGGATAATATCTGGCATCCTGCGTGACCGCAAGACGTATCTACTCGTAAAAGAAGCCGACCTCAAGTGCAAGCGAACGCGGTCGCTCGTCTTTCCAGCTGTCGATGAAGAGCTTGCCAAATGGGTGCTGCATTGCCAATCGAAACATGTGATGCTGAGTGGAGATTTGATCAAAGCAAAATCAAAGCGATTCGCAACGCTGAGCGGTGTCCAGAACGACCAGCTACTGTCGTTCTCTAACGGCTGGCTTCAGACATATGAGCGCACACGACGAGAGTGGCTCGGTGAATACTGGGGCATTACCTGCGCAGCGTGATACGACTCGAGAACGCTTGAAAGGGTTCTCGCTAGCCTACATCTACAACAGGGATGAAATGGGACTCTTTTACTGTCTCGCGCCCGACACGAACATCGCCCGGCGTCAAGTGGAAGGATCAAAGAAGTGCAAGACTCGCGTTACCGTCGCTCTGACGTGCAACGCAGATGGATCAGACAAACGAGAGCCTTTCATCATTGGGCACGCTAATAAGCCTCGCTGTTTCCAGAAAAAGAGTGGCGATCAGCTGGGGTTCTTCTACCGCAATAATCTTAAAGCGTGGATGACTGGCGTTCTGTTTCAGAGTGGCTACAAGAGTTCGACGATGACATGCGCTCTCAACGGCGCAAGATCGTAATATTCCTCGACAATGCACCAGCACACACAGTCTACGACATGGAACTGCAGAGCGTGGTCGTTTTGTTCCTTCCCTCGAATACGACATCGAAGCCGCAGCCAATTTGCGTCCTTCAAGCGTCGATACCGGCATCGACAGCTCCAGAACGCACTTGATCTGGATGAGCAAGGATCTCAAGCCGACATCGACATGATTGACCAGCTCACAGCGATGAAGCGAATTATATCATGCTGGCGAGAGGCTCCGAGCGAAGTCATCTTGAATTGCTTCCGGTACACCGGGCTTGTACTTGGTCATACTACCACCCGTAGATCGCAGATCGACGCCGATGAGCAGCTGAACATCCATCTACTGGTGCAAATGGAGCAGCTGTGCATCCGCGACCCAATGTACCTGGACGACTTCATTTGCTTTGCGGACGAGGTTGAAACATAGATGGAAGCGTTCACCACTGCAGACCTGCTGAGTGTAGATGAGATGTCGCGTTACTATCCACAGCACAAGGCAACAGCGATGACGATGAACCTGCGGAGTCTGGCACCACGGTTGAAGGTGTCTTCAGTGCGCATCCAGCGATCAGCATCGAAGAAAAGTTGACCGCTATAAGAGCTGTATTTTTTATAGTAGGTGACCATCCAGATCTAGAAAGAAGTTTGATGGGAGACATGCGTAAGCTACAGCAGCGGCCACGTGAGGAGCTTCGGGTAGAGAAATAAAATGCCCTTACTCAGACGTCGATTCGCAGCTACTTTTCTGCTGCGTCAACGATGCAATAGCAATATAAAAAAAACGCAAAAGTAATACTGAAAGCAGTTGCAGAAACCTTCGTTTCTGACGCAGCCCCAATATTATATTACGATTTTAACCCCTTTTGATACCACTTTTGTGACTGCACGAAGGCGTGCTTGAACCCAGCCCACTAGAAGAGGAGGGTCGGACCCCTACTACTGAGCCAATTTCAGAACCCGAAATAATCAATATTGATCAGCTTTCAAATCAAGTATAATTTTTACCGATCATCAAGTTTGCTACATACAGTAAAACCTGTGTAAATTTATACCGTATAAAGTTCTAACCTGTCTTAACTGTAAGTTCCAAGGTTTAGCTGGTCGCAACTTGGGACCTATGCAATTTGGTCATAACCTGTCTAAAGTTTAAAGTTATAACTTTTCTTCATTCCCAAGCATTTTTTCAAGTTATAAAATTTCAATCGTGATGTAACTTGGCCATCCTTCCGAATGACCTTTATTATTTTCGCACCACCACAAGAATGATGCAAATATCACGTGCTAACTCTCTTTCTTGCAAGACACAATACCTGAGTATCAATACCATAGCGTAATCATTTTAGACAAATACTTTCAACTGAGCAAATTTATATAGAAACATATGCTAAATCATGAAAAGGATTTATCCAAAGTTTTTGAGCAAGAGGTGACCTGTGAGCCGAAGTGGAAGCTTCTTTTAAACTTTGAAGTTTTACCAAATTCTCCATTAAATTATTATTTTGTTGAAGAAGTGATAATTCAATCAAATCAAGTAGTTTCAGAGCTTCCGAAGGAGATACTTTCTTGGGTTCGTTGGTGTCACCCATCTCCTCGGATGAAAGATTTTTCTGTTCTTGACCATTAACTTGTTGTATAATTTCATCATCAGTGGGGAGGATATATGTCTCTCTTTCGGATGGATGGTTGAGAAGAAAGTTGACATCCATAAGATTGCTGAATGGGAATTGCGCAAGTTCATTATTTAGTTCTTGAATAAGAGCTGGCTCATCGATCATGTCCGCAGTGATAAGTGGAGTACTTATTGAACGAGTTCTAATGTTGCAGTGCTGAAAGCAGTTGCGAATAGTGGATGCTTTTACATTACCTCAGGCTTCAATGCACATTTTGATTGCTTCAAGCATGTCAACTTTCATTGGGTCCACAGTGCCATTCTCAATATTTTGCAGTAGCCGTTGATGAATATTCCCGACGATATTATCCTTTGAAGGAACGAGTAATACCAGCATCACAAGGCTGAAGTTTAGATATGGTATTTGGAGGTAGATAAAATACCCCAGTATTTGAAAGAGGTGGCATATTTTTCAGCTTTAGTGCGCAGGACAATTGTCCAATATCAAAAGAACTTTTCTTCCCTGCATTTTTGAATTGAACCATCTCAACCATTCTTCAAAAAAAGCAATAGTCATCCAGGATTTTTTGTTGGCCCTGTATTTGAAGTTAAGACTGTCCAGATTAATTTTGTTCAAAGCAGCGGGGTTTTCCAAATTTACCAATGATCCAAACTGGTAGTTTGTCACTTCCATCACCATTTGCACAGATAACTTCGCTGAGATGTTATTTCCCTTGCTTTCGACCTTCAAGTTGACGGGAGGACAATGAGTGATCTGGTAACAAACGATACTGCAAACCAGTTTCATCCATGTTATAGATGTCTGTGAGATTAAACGTATCAAGTTTTGCTTGAATAGAAGGTAACGCTAAAGCAAGAGCATCCATATCAACAGACCCACTCTCCCCGAAACGTCTGGTTGAAGAAAGATGGTGTCTGTTTTTAAATGATTGCAGCCATCCATTTGAAAAGTTAAAGCTTTCGTTCGGGTAGAAGCGACCCAAAAAGAAACTCCCTTTTTGTTTATTAATGTCTCCAGACATGGAAATTGTTTCTTCATAAAGATGAAACGATTCAATCAATGCTCTCTCCATTTAAGGAAACTTTGTTTGTCTTTGCCACATTACATTTGGATTGATCTTTCCAGGCTGTGAGAGAAATTCACTGGATCGCTTGATGATTTTCGATACTGTCCCTTGGCTGACTGATATAGCATACGTTTCTTTCAACCAACGTGAAAGCTGACTTTGACTAAATGTGGGATTTTGTTTCTTCTTTTTGCAAATTTCAGTCCTAACCTGATTTGTAAGAGCAGTCAATTTATATTTTTGGAGCAATTCTTCAAATTTTGGACTTTGCAATGGCTGGTTCAATATTGCAGATAAAATAAAAAGCTCAATTTTATTTCACATAATATCTAATAAAATTAATTACATTTCAAAACCATGTTTCTTATGGTGGAAGCGTCAGTGATACGTGCCACCATCAGTTGGACAAGAGTTCGAATCCTTTGAAATCTCTCCATGAAATCTTACAAAATTGTTGTTTTACCCACAAAATATCGTAATGGGGAGGGTATATGTTTTGGGAATACTATGCTCTACCTGTCTAAAGGTTTAACCCGTCTAAACTTTCAACGTTTACCCGGTCCGGAGGCTATACCTTTTGACATGTTTTACTGTATTGTCCAGCACAATCAGCACTATCCCTCTATATATTGACTGGTCACAGGCGCGCAAAACTGACTGCTCAGATGCATTTACACCATCGCCATCTCCTCCAATTCTAACGTCCACCTGTGCGCATTACTATGTGCACTAACACCATCCCAATCAGTCCTCTCACATTCTCAAAGAGCATGTCCAACACGGATTGTGCTCAGGATGTGCAGAAGCAACAATGGCATGCTGATTCCTGCTGATATCAGTGCTGCAGCGAAACATTTCAGCCGCCATCGCAACAAAATTAGCCGCATACGCTCACGCGGACAAGATACCACTAGCGCACACGACTTCTTGGGGGACGTGTCAAGCAGAATCCAACAGCTCTGTGGGCACAGGCGACTTAGCGACACCGATTTGCTGGAGCGCATCTCTAAGTTCCCTCCCAGAAGCGCATGCGGATTCTCTCTCTCGACACTGGTGTTGGTGTCGACGCTGTTATCCAGCGTACCTTTCGATTTAAGAGACACAGCAATAGTATTAAACCACAATTGACACCTTCAAATTTGATGCAGATGTTGCGTTTTGCGCTCGAGTTTGTTCAGCAGCGTGATGAAGAGCTCAAGTTCGACACCATAATGCAGGTCGTCCACGTGAACGAAAACTGTTTTAACAAGGACGTGTACAATAGCGCGTTCTACCTGATACCTAGCGCAACACCTCCAATACGGTGACGAAAAGCAAGTTCTTTCTGGGTAAAACGATGTTTCTCGCGCTATTGCAGCACCAAACTTAAAAATACAGAGGAAGTATAATTTAAACGATGACTATCTTGAACGATCTTCGGATAAAGTGGATGGCAATGTTGTACGAGTTGCTATCCTCGTTTTTCGTGATCACAAAAGGTGCCGAGAACAGGAATAGATCATGGTATTTCCAACAATGTAGAGCAAGGAAAATCGCGTCTTGCTTGACTTGTACGGCAATCAACCAATAATGCATCGCAGCTATTTTGCAAGAGCTCCCATTATTCGGATGAGCAGCAGAACTGTGATGTTTCCATCGATATCTTTCTGAACATATATTTCGAATATATGTTCCAGACTCTTTGATTGTTGCGAACAATGTATCCATGGGAGTCCTTCCATCGAGTTTCATTATTGCATGCTTCTGTTTCAGATTTCAGAACTTTCGCTTCGGATTTTTTAATTGCGGATGTCTTTCTCGCATCATGGTTTGAATGCGCCTAGCTTTGAGACCAGACTGAAATAGTCCAGCAATTTAATCCTGACGACTCTACGAAAAAAACAATGCGCATGTGTATTGGATGGGCGTTCTTGGACGTGGAAGGGTCGTGGTTATGCACGTTGCAGGTTACTGTAAAAGACCAAGTGTTGTCTGTAGTATTATAATTGAGATTTGGTACCGAGAACGTTCACGAATATGATTTAAAGATTTATGTTTTCTTGTCTTCCGACTCCTCTAAAAGGACAATCAACAAGAGTGCTGCCTTTACCCTTCCGCATTCTTGCTTCTTTTGAAATCCCTTGACGATTTCGATCAACGCCTCCACGATCACATATGTAGTGAACAACTTGTCGTCCATCTTGTAGCTTGTACGAAGACTTAGTAACAATTGCATAGCCCTTTATAATGGCTTCAGTGCTTCTATACTTCTCCGTGGACGTTCTCGCAGAAAAACGCTCATTTTCCCGCTGCTCAACGTTCATGCCAGCAACATGCATATTGGTAAATGTTTAGGCGAATTTTTGTATTTGATCTTGGGAACTGCTGAAAATCCCTCACTTTTCGTTAAAAAAATCCTTCATTTTCCCCTCGGTCTTTATCAGTTTATCATACTGCTGTAACGGGGCTGATTGAAGCCGTTGAGTGGCTTCCAATGATACTGCTTGGCTCGTATTCGGACACATAAAACTTCTGCCAAATAGCGTGAGCTTGTATCATGCTATAATTGAATTCCAATCCAATCTACAGCCGGCGAACAGTAAGGCTAGAGCTGATAGACCAATAGGCATCCTAAATCACAAAAAGGATATATTCTAGAAAACCATTGCGTAATAGATAACTCAAACGAAGGCAATTCTATACAAGAGGTAGGTAGATTGGGATTTGAAATTCTGTCGCGCTCTGTTTAGAAAAGATGAATGCAAGATCATTGTATAAAGAGACTCGGACCAAAAGTTTCGCATTGACATTTCCTCCTTGTACAGTACTTAATCGGTGAGATATATGTAAACACAGTATATCACATTAATTTCGTTCGTTTTGCTCTACGCTCTCTATTAGCTCGTGCAATGCAGGAACCGGGTTCTCGCTACCTCGTACATAACATTTTGAAAAGTATCAAAATGAGTTGCTACAATCCACCTTTTATCTGCAACTAGAGCATCACTCATATAATGTGGCTGCTCTTACTAAAATACGAGACACATGTATTTGGTCATTAACGAAATTGCTCGTCCGAGTGGTGATTCTTAATCAGCGCCTAAACAATACATTAATTGTAAAATTGCTTGTCAATGTCAGGGAAAGCAATATCGATAACCAAACTTCCAGCACGGACATTTAGCTTATCGTGAGGGGCTGGTCACAACTTTTAGCACCAATACATAGGATAACTTTAAAAAGATGTACGCACGAGCTCAGACATATTCTATCAGACAAATCGAGGTGTACCCAAAAGGTTTTAGCATTCGCGAGGGATTTTTTCAGCGATCTAATGTCAAAGTTTTAAGCAGAGCTGGCGAGTTTGGAAGTGTCATTCACAAAGCGCTCAGCGGAGGTAAGCTCTGCATCGAAATTCTGTATTGAAAGTACTATTCAGGCAAGTTAGTAACGAAGTGTATAGGGGAAAGATTTTAAAGACTCTAATTATGAATCCTGACCATGGTAATTGATCGCGTGAGGGTACAGCAATCCGTGAAGTGTAGCCCAAACCTAGGTATCTATCCCATCCAGCGGTGAGATGGTAGCTGATTGCCGTCTTCGTCAACTTGGCATTCACGATTTAGGCAGACCCAGATTAGGCTGAGTGTTGACTGTTTTACCCCATCATGTGAACGAATAAAAACCGCTCCTTGATGGCCACAATTCGGACATACCACATCGTAATCGCGCTGTAGTGTCGGATCGTCGATGATATCAGCCGGTAAAACGTCTAATTGAATACTACAAAAGGTAATCAGTTGTGATGAATTTTACATTGAAAATTGTACCGTGTGTCCTTCACTAGCTCGTTCACATAAATGCAGTGTTCTTCTATTTCTTCAGCCTGCCCACAATTACGACAGCGAAACATCAAGCGCCTAAGCTCTCGATCTTGACTTGGATACAGCATATTATTACTTTTCATGCGCCAAATACATTCAATTTAGACTTCGATAGTAGTTCCCGACGTCTTGCTTACCATTCTCGGCAAAATCGAATTCCTGCAGCTGTCATCCTTAAACTCCTTGGCTTGTCTTAACCGTGCTCCTATCACTTAACTGTTCCGAAACTAGGTTGTTTCATTCAGAATTACAGGAAGGCATATCTTGATACATACTCTCTGTGGAACACCACCAACCGATTGAAGCGATACACGCATAACTAAATCTCAATAGCCGCCAAGTTCTCCCTCTACCTTGAGGTTAAAATGGACGCTACGCAACTCCGTAATTTGGAGAATTTATGCACTCTTTTGTACGAATCGTCGAACGGGAGTGAGCGAAATCAAGCACAACAATACGTTCTGGTTTTGCAAAGCTCTGTAGAGTATATACCTCAATGTCAGTATGTACTAGATAATTCAACGTCGCCATATGCATTAGTTGTAGCAAGCACGAGTCTGACTAAATTGATTACGGCACACTGGAATAATTTCACATCTTCCCAGCGCGTTGATATACGGAATTATGTGTTAGCCTATTTGGCACAAAAAGGACCAAGCCTTGAGAAGTTTGTGACAACATCTCTTATCCAACTGGTTTGTCGGATTACGAAGTTGGGGTGGTTTGACGATGCTCAACATCGCGAGATTGTGGACGAGGTTACGAAGTTTTTACAAGCCACTGTTGATCATTGTATTATTGGGCTGCAAATATTAAATGAATTGGTGACCGATATGAATCTTCCAGTGGTCGGAAAAAACTTGACTTTTCATCGAAAAATCGCCGTGTCATTCAGGGAAGAAGCACTATTTCGTATCTTTCAGGTTGCACTGACGACTTTGAAACAACTGCAGCTCCAAAACATTGGTGGTGCATCTGTCGATCAAGAACGCCGTATGGGAGAACAAGCTGTTGGACTGGTCATCAATTGTCTAACTTTTGACTTTATCGGTACAAATCCCGATGAATGTACAGGCGAAACTGGCTCAGTACAGCTTCCGTTGTCGTGGCGTCCTTTGATTCAAGATCCACAAACTTTGCAGCTTTTTTTCGACTACTATACTTCAACTGTGCCGCCTATTGCGTCCAAATGTCTTGAAGTATTGATGTTACTGGCGTCAGTGCGGCGTAGTGTCTTCTCCGATAAAGATCGTGCCATATTTTTATCGCGGCTACTAACCGGCATCTGCCACATTCTATCGACTCAGCAAGGGCTCTCAGAGCAAGAGAATTATCATGAATTTTGTCGGCTTCTCAGTAGAATCAAATCAAATTTCCAACTTGCTGAGCTGCTGAAATGTGATTCATTCCAAGAGTGGATTGAACGAACTCCCGATTTCACCGTCAAGTCCTTCCAGCAATGGCAATGGTCTGCAAACTCAACGCACAATCTTTTGTTGTTGTGGACTCATTTGGTGGCTGCGTCGCCCTACACGCGTGTTGATAATAATCCTGGATCGCTAAATTCAGCTTCGTCATTCTTAGACGTGAGTGTTTCAAAGGTCATTGAAGCTTATGTACAATCTCGACTCGATTCTGCTCAGCAATGTTCAGCCGACAGCTCACTTGAAAATCCTATTGATGATGAAGGGGGACTTCTGGAGCAGCTGGAGAAAATACACACGATTTGTCACTATGACTACTCATCTACTGGAAAGTACTTGATGGCGCGCTTTGACGTTGTTTTGAATGGATATGTGGAGCTGACCAGATCTATAGATCAATCCTTGAACGATGCGAAAACAAACAATCTGGAAGCGATGGAGAATCAGTTAGCATGGTTAAACTATATAATTGGTTCCATAATTGGCGTACAAGCATACGCGCCGAATTCAAGTGAAGGTGATGAGCTGATTGACGCGGATCTATCCCAAAGAGTATTTCGAGCGATGCAAGTAACTGAAAGCCGTCTGATTAGCACTGGAGGGCAACACAAGGCTAGTCTTCATTTCGAACTATCTTTATTATACTACTTCAGTAATTTTCGGCGAAGTTACATTGGAGAACAGCACGGCATGCCGTCAGTGGCAGCGCCGCTATTACTGCCAACTTGTGCCGTGGTAATTGGGCCAGATGCGACATCGACTAGTTCGAAGAACGCAACCTATCAACGGATGTTTGAACATATGGGCTTTGGTGACCACACTGTTGTCGTAAACATGATTGTGACTAAGATCGGAAACAATCTTAAATTCTGGGGTAATGACGAGGTTATTGTCAGCAAAACAATGGATTTATTTTTTGAGCTTGCATCCGGATACTCTTCTGGCAAACTCCTTCTTGGTTTGGAAACTGTACAATATCTGATAGGACATCACACATCGGATGAATTCCCGTTCCTCTCAAATCCCGCAAATACGCGACATCGAACTACGTTCCATATGGCGATAGCGCGCTTGTTGTTCACGACCCAGTTTGATGAATGCTCCGAGCGCTTTGAACGATTTTTGCAGCCCATTGAAGAGGTTTTGAACAAACTATTGCAAACTTCAAATTTTAGGTTGGCCGAGGTTCGTGAAGCCATCACTGGAGTATGTCGCGATCTGCGTGGTATCGTACAGCAAACACACAACCGACGAACTTATGCGTGCATTTTTGACATGCTGTATCCGACGTACTTTCCTATCTTTGTACGAGCTGCAAAAGATTTATTCGATACGCCCAGTGTTACGAACGCATTGCTAAAATTTCTGCAGGAACTTGCGTACAATAAGGCCCAACGCATAGTGTTTGCTCAGGGTTCAGCAAAAGGAATATTATTGTTCCGAGAGCTGAGTAATGTGGTCGTGGCTTACGGAAGACAGCTTCTTGCCGTACAAACTGGCAAAGATCCATACGCAGAAAAATACAAAGGCATTTCGCTGTGCCTAGGAGTTTTGTATCGTGCAATGGGTGGCAACTACGTTAACTTTGGAGTTTTTGAACTTTACAACGACAAGTGCTTGGAAAACGCCATTGAAGTGGGATTGCAATTGATTTTTGCCGTTCCGGATGAAGATTTGCTCACTTATCCAAAACTCAAGAGCTCGTATTTCTTTTTTTTAGAAATTCTTTTTCGAAATCAGGTGCCATCGGTGATAGCATTAGATGCTACAATCTTCAGTCAGCTTGTGCAATCGTTACATGTGGGCATTACGTCTCAAGACTTGAGCATAGCTGCCCAATGCGCTACTGCAGTGGATCATTTAGCAAGTTTATACTATCATGAAATGAAGAAGAAGCGTGACGCACCAATGAAGCGTGCACTAATAGCTCACGTACAGGGAAATCCGACTATGTGGACATCTCTCTTGGCCGCCCTTTTTGATGTGTTGATTTATGGCGATGCAACGACCCAGTGGGCTATATCAAGACCAATTTTGAGTGTAACTTTATGCAGTGAAGACGCATTAAACTCTTACAAGCAAAGCATCACCAGCTCGCAGCCTGTTGAAAAGCAAAGTCTGGTTGAGCACGCGTTTACGACATTATTTGCAGACGTCGCACCAAATCTTGAAGCAAGTAATCGGGACAGATTCACTCAAAAGCTAGGGCAATTTCGAACTGCTTTGCGAGGATTTCTTACTATCTAGTGCAGTGTAATGTCTTTGAATGAATGCTCTAAGAGACAGCTTTAACAGAATCCAATTGTCTTGCTCGAGATCTGTTGTAGTCCACTGTACAAGACTTGTGTGCGCATAGTTCAAAATAGATGTTTGACAATCAATAACGTGCTTGCATTCTTCTTAATGATATCGACGCACTGCACGTAGGTAATCGAAGACGCGATTGATTACAATCCAATTGCCGAAAAAAGATGCGAATGTGTCGATATACACAATGATCGCGTTAATAGTCATTTACGAGTGGTCGCAATCGATTGTCACTAAGCCGTCTGATTGACAGTATTTTATTCCACGAACGGAAGGAGTCGAATTGAGGAGAGATCGTTCATCATGCCATTAACGATTGTACGCAAGTCCATTTCAGTACCTGAATCTGTTTCCAATGAATTTCGACACCTCGAAAATGTGTTATCGAGACCGCAAGATAAAGAGCTCGAACTCAAGCTATTTCAGTGGTACATTGAATCATCTACTAAATAGAAAAAGTGATGTTAATGAGACTTTAGGGATATGCAAACCAACCTACATATTGAGCGTTTTTATATAAAGGGCAATAGCGGAAAGATCGAACATGCACACGATACTGCTCTCCTCAATAACTTCTTTGCTGATCAACACGTGAGAACAATTCTCAAGGTATCTCCAAGGCCTACATTGTCTACAGATAAATAAAATACTTGCATCCAGCTTCCATCATTTAATCGCGATACTTCCTCGGCATTGATGTATCATGAATTGAAAGCCACCGTGACGACATGTGCCTTTTTTGACAAGATTCTCGAATCGAGTAAGCTTCTTAAATAGTTGCGCCATCTTAGGTGATGCTACCATATGCACTTTTGTAGATATTGTTTCATATGGTGGGGTTATTCGCCGATGTCTCGATGAGTATCACAATGGAATTTCGGTCGGTGATCAGCTCAAGAAAATGATGATAGAATCAGATAATGATACAGACGACTTTTTCACTGAGTCGGAGCGCAAAGAGTTCATGTGTCACATATTCCGATCTGTAGTAATCGGTGGATCCCTCTCACAACCAGACGAGAACATATCACCATACATATCGGCGACAAAATCGATGTATAAAAGATTGATTTCTGTAAAAAAGAAGCCAACCGATCCAAATGGTCTTCAAATCACGTCTAGAGTATATCAAGTCAGATGCACGGATACATCATATTCTTCCCTATTTTCGACCACGTCTCCCTACCATTCATGCTACGTCATTGTTGACCCGAAAAAGCGCTTGATCACAGCATGGTATTACCCGTATCGATCCTTCTGGTAGATGGGTCCAGCAAAGAAGCATCTACCTACCATATTATGGGAGTATTGAGCATTGAATGTAAAATTTGAGATAAGCACCGAAACCTACGCAAGTCTAGGCTTGGTAATACATACGTACGATTGCTCGAGGAAGCGCGTAGCAACGAGTACTCTATGAAAATCTCATCTTCCCGTTCATATCATGTGCAGATAGCATAATCTAATACATTTCTCACAGAAGCGATGAGAAGTTCTTCAGTCGCTTTATCCGATGGACCAGCTATCAAAGAATGCTCGGGGAATAGTCTCCATCACCTGGCATGAGTCGTTCTGAAAGAGATTTGATTACTTGTTCGATTCCTCAAGCCCCAATACCACTAATAACGTCACGTCAACCGAGATTGAAGCATCATGAATGTATGCAAAATGGATACATGCCATTTCAATACATGGATATGAAGATCGAATGTGGATACGGATTGAGAGCTACTTAAGCTCTGGAAGTCATCAAGTAAGATCGAGGGATGTTGAAGTTTCTTGCACCTGCGCAGCATCAATAAGAAGTGCTCACGATGAAGACCTGAGCCTGCTCTCGACTACTGTAATAGATTGACTCTCTTCTTCCAATCGTGCACTGAATAATCTGAACAGGACGTGTACCCGAAGTCGTAAATGTCACCCATACCATGCTAATGATGGCATAACTAGCGTGAATCGGTGCCAAGTGAACTGGAACTTCTTATTTGAACACTGCTGACTGAAAGCTCAGGGCAAGGTGTGACACAGACTACTTGAAGCGAGAAAAGCTTGAGAGCAAAGTAACTAAAAGGATGATTAACTTTCAACTGAGTAGAGATCGTGCGGATGACTTTGAAGGCAAAACCATGATGTAAGCGGAAAATTCACGTTTTAAAAAAGTAACGTAGTATTAATGAGCGTAGCCTTGTTGTTTGCGTGTAGCTTAAGAGCGGACGGGTGGCGGGTGTAGGCTTGTAGGCGTGTAGGCGTGTAGGCTTGTAAGCAATCCAGTATCGGTAGTGTGATAGCTGAGCTACTTGTTTGGAAGATACGATGGCGTTGATGATCATTTGAATATGTATCTGTCACATGCGCGATATTGAGCCGGAAGAATGAGGAGGAGCAAGCAGTGCTGTGATTTTTCATCTAAGACACCTTGTAATGATCGAAGGTTTAACGTCAAGGCATGGATCTTTAGAATTTTCCTGTTCTTAGAAATATTGTGACGTCTAATATCGGCGAACCCACTCAATCGCAATCTAGCAGGTACAGAAATGAAAACAAGTGTGACATCAATTGATGATTCAGCATCTACCGTGCTGCTTGCATGTTGATGATAGAGACTTCAGGACGCATGTAAGTGAACTTAGCACTCAGACCTTGAAGTTTGTGAGCGACTGGAAAATCTGAATAATCTATGTCAAAGATGCCATAACGATGCGCGCTGCGTAGTAGCTTCGCTACGTGTGGCACTTAGCAACTTGGTATTCATGTGTTATACTATCATCTCAGCCAACAGGTACCACTTTTCAAGTTTGACCAGCGACTAAATTGAGCAAGAATTGTAGCAGCAGAAAGCGTTTTGGGAAAAATGGTCATGCTTCATTGTTACTGGTTTTTTCTTTGTTGCTTTAAAACCTCGTCGAAATCGAGGTCTGTATATTGCGTCATATAGTTGTGAGAAACCAGTGTTAATCTGAGCGAAGTAAGATTTGCTCTCTTAAGAAAATCGTTTGACATGAGCTTCTTCCGTTTTATGCACGCGAGATAGGCTTTGCGTATTTCCGTTACCACGGTTGGCGCTCAAATACAAGGTTCAGTGCCTCGGCACACTCTCGGCACACTCTATAACATCTATCAGAGCAATCTATTTTTGGCAGGTCACGGTACTTACTCAGTGATTATTGAACCGATTCAAGCTGCATTTTACAGATTGCCGGAAAGAAGCATGTTGGTTTTTGAACTTTTGGGTCTCGCTGGATCTTTCATGTTTTCAGCCGCTTTGGTGCCTCAAATGATAAAAGTATATCGTTCAAAGAGTGCAAAAGACATTAGCACGACATTTCAGTGCTTCTTTATCACTGGTGCTGCGCTTGTGGTCACCTACGGTATAGGAGAAGGACTATGGCCAATTTATATACCATGCTCAATGGAGCTTGTTGGGGGAATTGCCTTAGTGTTGATGAAGTGTCGATACGATCGATTGGAGCGCAACCTTGATGCCAGTGACGCTCATGATAAGGTCAAGACAACACCTAGTGAAGCTCAATTTCAAGTAGTTTTGACACCCTAGAGTTAGAGGGGAAGTCTTTCATCGATGTGTTAGGCATGTAGGTAGCCTGCGCCTGCTTTTATTGTAATGGGGTCATATATGCCATGTTTCGATATCGCCTGAACTTGTAACCTGAACAAAACCTTCACGGATAGGAGGTTGTAATTGACAGGCTATTGCTGAAATGAAGAAGAAGCCAATAATCGGAATGTCAACCTACGTACTGTATAATTGTTCTGCGAACACATGTGATGCACACTTTATGCTACATGCTGTGCAGTACAATGAACAATCGCGAATTTGCCGACTTCCTTTGAAGCTCAATTTATCAGGTTCACTCCAGCAATGCTTGGGGTCACTTGATCATTTTGATGCGAAGGAGAGCCTCCATACCGCAACATACGCTCTCTAAAGTCAGTGATGGAAATTCCTACACAGATGATTCGCGACCATCAATAGCTAGGGCTCGAAACTACGGAGTGCACAATAAAGAAAAATCGCTGGCGACTTTAAAGGACTTCACCCTGCACAAGCAGAATTGTATTCAGCGCCAAACCCAGCACTTGGGTGCTTGTAAATACAAGACTGTAAATCTAATTTCAAGAAAATGATAGCATATCATCATCACTCAAGAGCAAAGAACACGTTCCTGCATATCGAGGTCAAAGCTATTTTCTCAAGAGCGCCAGCAACTTGAATAAATAACCTTTTGAGAATCTCGGACTCTGGCTTTTAATGTGCGCTGGGCTAACGATCGATGAAACTTAGAGTGATTGATTACTTCCTCTCCTTGATCATAACACCACGATTATTGAAATTGTAAGTTCTGCCACAAACAATCTTCCCGTAAAAACAAGGTATATCCTTAAGGGATTCCAAAAGTTCGTTTGTGTTGTTTTTGCTCCTTCAACTACCTGGAAGATGCTGCTGACACTTTTTTCGTTTTTTTAGTGTCTCTTATATCAGAACCGATTGCTTGCTGGAGGTTTAGAAACAAGAAAGTCACGAAAGCGTTCGCTCATCTCATGTATAACGTATTCTCCAGGGATGTCAAAGTCGTGGCAATTCCATATGTTGCATCATTGAGCGGCTATCGAATTGACGAGTTCTTGCACCGTCTTCTATGTAGCGCATCATGCCAATTCATCGTAGACCATCAACACCTTATTATCGAGCTCCCTCTGAAAACAATTTTGCTAATCCATTAAACCAAGCCGTTCAATTCAAGATAGGGCAAGTTCAGTGCTCGAAAAGGTATCTGGTTAACGACCATATTGGCACCGAAGCTTCCAGGTTTATTGTCAGAAAGCGGGAAGGATATTTTCACCTGAATAAAATCATAAACTGAACAGCTTTATGATCATCGTACTCATTCAATCTACAGCTGTATCTTCATCGTACAATCATCATTGAATGATCTAGACTCTTCAGTTGCTTGCTGAACAACCATTTGCAATATGTATTGTTTCATCAATTTTGGCCAAATCCTCGTTGATATACTAGTTGTCACACTTGCTGCAAAGAGTTGGCTACGAAATACCTCAACAAAATGCAAAGAGGATGAGGAGATCTTGTATGAGCCAGCAATTTGAGGAAGCTAAATACCACAAAGATACGGGGAATATGCTCCAAGTAATACACGGATTTATCTGCAAATTCTCATGGATGGATACGATACGTGTTCCACAAAGAATATTATGCTTCACTCTGCACAAACAAACCACGCCGTCAATATTATTTCAGCACACTTAAGCGCACACGATAAAGTACAATGTCCGAATGTACTCGAAGCTTGATGGTGAGATTGTTTAATGACGATGCAAAGAACATTACCGTTCTCTGTACCAACACCGTACGCCCAAGTATACAATAATAAATACACGCAAAGCAGAATGAATGTAGGCGATGCGTACCAGATGGAACAGTATCGAAGCAAAATGAACGAACTAAACTGCATAATATTATAATATTAAACCTTGCAAAGAAAAAGGCTGAGGTGGTTAACATTGAATAAGACCATTAGCAAATGCATCTTCAACGTACCTCAAGCAATCAATAGCGCCAGCTGGAATCTTCCAAAATGTCTGAACAAGTGCTGCATTGAAGGCTTAACTGCTTGTTGAACCAGTAAGGGATACACTTCCTCCATGACGTTGGTGAGATATACAAATAAGCGATTCGATGGCCGTGACTTGATTACCTACACACGAGAGAAAAAGAAGTGAGATCTTTGTAGGTAAAAGTAGGTGAGTTCCATCTAAGTTGGTATAAAAAAGACATTAGCGTGAGAGAGTCATGTGTACATACTGACGATTGACTCATTTGAGAGGTCATGTTGAATACGGTCGTATATATTCCGTTGCCTGCTCGGTTCCAATCTTCCCGCTTTTTGACACAATTGATAACGTAAATTGATAGCCATAGATTTCCACCCGACACCTACACAAACAGAAATACATAGTGTCAGCGGAATGGAGTCAAAACGAATACAAATCTGTTCTCATGCGATGCTCCATGTGCATGGTTCTTCCACAGTCTTCTTGTTCCTTTCCTGCAAATCTGTGAATAGAAGAAAGTATATCGCTTACCCTCTTTCGAGTCGAAGAGACCAGAAAGTTCAACCAGCTCGGAATGCTTTTATTTACGCAAATCAGAACACTGTTTTGAGTTATAAACATCACTCATTGGTGTATATGTAAGGCATATCGTACTTTTGAGAATGAAGTTATGCAGAGGGATAGGATGAAAAACGTACGGGCAGTCAAAATGATGGGCTCTGACTAAGCAAGAACACATAAAAGAATGGATGTATGCTTCCAAGGAATTCCAATAATTGTGCTTTTTTGGTAATTAATATATGCGTGTATTGACTGTGTAATGCTCTTATCAATTTGCCACAATACCCATAGACAATTGTGTATATTTGCTTACCCAGACACCTGTTAGCAGGCCGGATAGCGTCAGTCATGAAAATTATCCCCTTTCGTTGCATGCTATTGAAATCAACCCTGGTAAATTCGCTTGCCGTGCATCACACGTATTCTTTAAGCGATACATGTGATGCATAGTCAGGAGTGGAACTCGTTCTCTTCCTGTAAATTGTTGCTTAGAGAGAAAGTTCAACTGGCAGCTTAATACACTTAGTCAAACACTGAAAGCACTCAAGCTCCTTGCACTGGGTAAAAGTATTAGTAGACGCCTTCATGTTCAGTTCAATGCGCGCGCTTTCAGACGTACCATAGCTATTGTCTACAGGCAACGACAACAGGTCAGAGTCCACGAAACCCTTCCGGATGTTCTACTTTGCACTTGACTCTAGCAGCGAGATGATGAATAGTAATCTAATTTCACCCTTCTCATATTCCCTTCTCTTATTTCTATGCTGCACTGGCGATCAGCTGTCGCATGCTAGTGCATTCTTCACATCATACAATTGAAATCGCTTGAGAAAGTCTTTAATGTAGCCACAACGATCTCTCTCATCGTAGAAAACTCCAAGTGGTATACCATCACACCTGATATAGTACTACTCATGTAGTCTGTTGTTGACACAATGTTGAACCATGCACATGTGCGAGTGTCAAATCTGTATTGATATCCATCATCATTGAGGTGGGGAATAGCGGATGCCGTTTTAAACAAAAATCTTGCGGCATATCTCAAGTTATTCTATTAATGCTGATCTTATGTAGCTGTCGAATGAATTCGCTATTTCCAATGATCTTTTGACTCTTTACGGCGTTGGTTATCCATCTGTTGTCGTAATCTCTTCCGTAATGAAACACTTCTGGCAATATGATGTACATAAGCAGGAGCTTCAATGGTACTTGGCCGAAATGTGCATTTCGAAAGTTCTTCTGTTTCTTTTTCTACTGCTGCATTTCGTTGCCTTGTTTCTCGGAAATCCATTTGTTGCTTTACGCGTTGCAAATAGGTCTCAGGGCTCTTCATAATCTTGAGTTTACTATGAGCCTTGTTTGATACTCGATTCAAGTGAGGATGGAAAGTCAAGCGAGCCATTTCGTCTTGTTCCACCTGTATTTTCACCAGTCTTTTTGTTGTTTCACGACGAAGTAAATCGCCCCGACTCAGCTCCATTATCGAACGGGCTTTCCTCCTTGCACTTTTTTGATTGATCTTAGGTTGGAATGTGCAATGAGGATCGGCGTAGCTCAGATAATTTTTCTTTATTGCTTCTCGCTCTCTCGTGATCAGATCCTTGGTAACCCGCTCCAAAAATTCCCCTTTCCGACCATTAGCCATCATTTTGGCTGAGCATTTGTTCATTGAAAATTTATGTTCCGATTTCTTTTTATGTTTCAGCTTCTCGAGCCGTAGATTCTTTGTTTGTTCATAGAAATGCTGCCGTTCAATAAAATTCCTAAACCGCTGATCTTGTTCTTTTTCATTCGTGAAAATCTTACCCGCTGAGTGTGGTCTAACGTTTTTTGCGGAGCGATTATGTGCAGAATATATGGTGTTCGAGTTTCTTAGCGACCCCGATATGTACCCATTCGAAGAACTTCCGTTTTCGTATTCCGGTCCACCAAGTTCCCTTGCGACTGCGTCAAACCCATCTTGTTTGTTTCTATAATGCGCAGACGGATCGCTATCATTCTGGTTGGATGGGTATATTTCTACGTCGTTTTTAGAATCTGTTAAGATAATACTTTTCTTTTGGGACTCCATGCGACTCAGTCGCTCAAAAATATTCTGCTTCAAATAAAGATGTGCAGATATCATTGATGGACTGATGGTATTGACTTTCGGTTGAAATGTACACTCTTTTAGTTCGTATTCGCTTGCTTGTACATGGGCTGCATGTGTTGCTGGTGAAGGAACAGTTTTTTCCATATATTTGGATCGAATTTTTGTCGACACGGTGCAGCTCATATTTATTCGTGGTTGGAATGTACACTCCCGACGCAAGATAGCTTCTTGTTCGTCCATAAAACGCGCTATAAGCTCCTCACGCTCCTTATTCCGACACTTTTGATGGTGAAGGCGCTCTGACGCAGCGTGACTTGCAGTTGAATTGGCCGTGTTTGTTACAAATCCTTTACGAATTCTTGACAATTCAGCGAATTTCATAGACTTTGCATTGAGCTGTGGTGAAAAGCTGCAGTCTTTTAGTTCCGCCAAAAGTAATTGCTGTTTGATCTGCTGTTGCTGAGCATCTTTGCGAGCTACCCAACTCGTGATTCGCGATAGAAAATCAATGTTGCTCTTGTGTTCTTTCTCTCGTTTCAAAGAGTCATCAGGATTGAAGCCCCCATCTCCAATTCTCAATCGGGCTGCAGTCGGAAACGATAGTGACTCCTGGAAAGGTTGAATTCGATTCATACGGGTGAACTCGCCATAACTCTGATTACTCGATTCTTCTGTACAAAACACGTTGTTCTCATCAATACTAGATGGTCGATAAGCGTAAGGAATATCCCCCGACAACTCCTTATGATTCGCCTGGTTCTGCTCTATGTGATATAAGTCTTTTGTACTTGAGCTTATTGCATTGTTGGAATGGCAATTTTGGCTAGCCGTCGTGTCAACTTCGTCAGCATTTGCTGATACTGAGTTTAAAGAGCATATGCGCATATTATTCGCCCCAGGCTTACCGTAATTTTTCAATTTGGTCGAAGTGCCGGGTTTTGGAATGTCTGGCACTTGCTGAGGATCGTGGAAACCGATACTTCGATCTTGAGTAGTATCTCTGTAGGTAAACAATGTGCTTTCTGCGTTCTCACATAAGCTGGCACTGCAATCTTTCTTTTCACACAGAGTCTCTTCTGGCAAAAAACTTGATGTGAATACTGTGGACAATTTCGGGCTTGGACCAGAAGTCGACAAGTACGAAAGCACTCGACCTGATCCAAGAGGAGTAGTTTCTTCACTGATGGGCGGTCTTAGCAGGTCATTCGTCTTGTCTACTCGTGGCTCTGAATTAATCGCAGTAGGATGCAACTTGGGAATTTGTTCAAATAATTGCGATTTTGTAATCTTTCCCGTCCGCAATCTTTTCAAGAGCTCGGTCATTTCATTGCTTTCAACCCTCATCGAGGCGCGACAATGCAATCGATATCGTGTCAGCGTGCAGTAAATAGTTCGTTTTGAATTTTGCCTGACTACTTATAGCTCTATTTATTCTTAGCAAATAAAACAGTCTTGCTGAAAAGCTACCCAAATTTTTATTTGGCTCAATCAATCAAGCGCTATAGTAAGGTCGTGTCGTGTCAGTCGTCAATGTCCCATCGCATGCAAAGTAATTAGTACTAGCAAATGAGTCCCATTCAATATCGGGATAAATGTGGTTTTCAATTTAGAACCCTCTGCCCACTTTTTTTATCGGATGCGGTGTTTTTCCACAGGATATATTTCGAACACCAGTAAAGGTCTTAGCGAGTAGTGACTCCATGAGACGAATTAACTTCAACTAAGATGCATACTGATCGTGGGTGTAAGCTTCTCGAGCATAGCCGGCAGTACAACCAATTAGTATCCGGGGAACTTCTCGATCCAGTATATAGTTGAGAAGAGTGAATGTAATGCAATGCCTTTGACAATCCGGTGAAACGACTAGTCTACCTATAATCGCAGTTCAGGAGGGTCAGGATGGGGAAAAATGAGCGATCATATTCGATGTGGCTAGATAATTCTGACAGATTTGTTTTGTCGGATTTCCTTAGAGTTAGCCCAATCAAATAACATGTTTGGTGGCAGATCGAAATAATCTGTCTTTGCTTTGCAGAGCTAGCTATCAAAGCACTAACATCGTTTTAGTCGACGAAATGATTTAGTAGAAGCAATTTGGATGAGTCCAATGTTGTCTTCATCCGTGTAGGCTCCCTATCCAGCTCAAATCGTTCTTAAAGCTGTGAATCGATTCAGAATGTGGCTGGCATCAATATTGCTAATCTGGTGCATGATGCCGATTCGAGAATACAATGTATTACCATATCCCTCATAACACCGCGGGTAGCGCGCCACAAACACTTGGCATCTACATATTACACTCCAAACGACGGCGGCATTCAAGGTAGCGCGTTGAATTTCTTGAATCGCCTTCGAACTTTTGTTTACTCATTTGTGGTGCTACTTCCGGTGATCAGCTTCGCTTCTCATCAAACCATAATTATTATGTAATATCTAGGCATTGAAGTCCTCCCCGCGAATGAAGTTGCAAATTCTCTTTAGTTTCTGTCCAGTAACTCAAAAGCAATATAAAAAGAGCTCCATGAGGTCCTCTTGAGAATGCACCGTATCATTTCCTGCGGCCTACAGGTGTGTAGTCGTGTATCGACGTCATTATTGTACAATTACTTCACATAATTTACATTCAGAGACTTATAGCCAACCGTTTTTGAATAGATAGATAATCAGTATTGTTTCCATGTCAACTTTGTATTGCATATCTGCTGAAGCTCATAAGATCACTCTATTTTCTGATGTATCTGTACTGAATCGTTTGCCAAGAAAACGTCTTATGCCTGCATTTGCAAGGACTTGATCGTCCGAGATGCTTCAGTGCAGTCAGTCAAGTCCTGCTACTTCAGTGTTACGATCGGCATATTTTCGAGCATCGTTGAAACCTGACATGGCAATTGCCAGTGTCTTGAATTATGGAAGTTTACAGGTCGAGTCAGAAGCAAAAGCTACTTTGCAAGTAAAAAATGCAGTACAATATGCAGTATTAGCGGTTGTACAGTAAGAGACCACCATACTTAATAAAGCGCCGTCATGCAAACCGATGGAAATGCGTCGTCCATCCAGGCAAATGAAGGAAATGAGACGGAATCAGACACGGTGTCCAATCTTGAAGGCGAGATCGATAAATACGAGAGATGTTGTGACGCGATTATTCAAATAAATGAATCACTAATCTCTCTCAGCCGTAATCTAGATAGAATGATTGAAACAACAGGGGAACTTAATCAGTTCACAAGCAACTGGCTTCATCTTTGGAGTTTATCAAAAAAATGAAGAGTATCAAAACCATAATCACACAAAGGATGGTCCGGAAAGCGAAGAAAATCGAAATGGTATATGGGCAGGGGACTTGTTGGTCTAAAGTAACAAAGTGCTCCACCACAGAAATCTCCTTGCAAAGGCTTCAAACCCGAAAGCATACTTATTTGCCTCGTAGGTTTAATCGTATCAAATTGATTGCAAGCAGTTTTGTAATCTAATTCTCGCCCTTTTCAAAATCTCTCAATAGTAATCACTTCCACAATGCAATATCCTGACCCTCACCGCCTATTAGCTGACTATATTCAATAAGGAACCTGGTTCATCAGTTCATGCTGACTGAACCCGAGTGCTTAATAATATATGCTAGATTTCTTCATCTTGATCATTTCAAGGACGATTTTGGCCGAGTTTTCACCATGGCTGTCAGAACGATCAGTGCAAGCATTCTCGCCGCAATTTGACACCCAGGTTTTCATAAACAGATGGATGATTGTGCTCGTCCTGCAAGGTATGAACGTTAATTTGTTGTGTCGCATTAATTCGGCATGTCTGCAGAACACAGTATACTGGTTACGAGTCAAATAAAACTGTATGTGAGGAGCTTCACAAGTTCATAAGCATCAGGAGCTACAACTTCTTTGTTTCAACCCCGTTCGATCAGATGCAATGAAAACGCAGAGAAAACATCGAAAGCTATTCAGATGGCTGAGGCCGTAGTAATGCTCGGAGTATAACTGATTGAATTTGACTTCATACGTCTGTATGAAACTTTGTGTGCACGCACGCGGGGCATTTCCGATTTTTGGAAGGAAAAATGTTTCTTTCCCGGTTGAACATGTGACTTCTCTTTTCGTAATATGACCAAAGCAGAGAAATAGGAAAATAATCGTTTTTTGGTATTTTGAACAGTGCAACAAAGTAAACTCCACCGTAACCAAATATATGGCAGGACAGCCAATAGTTGACCCCAAATATTGAAATAGAAGAATTACCTGTCACTAAAGGCTTAAAAAAGTCAGCGTCCCGAGTGTGGCTATCTGACAATTCAAAAACGAGAGAGCCTCATGCAAGCGAGCAACTATTTGGCTGAGAGTATGCTGATGAAGAAATACGTTAAAAATTTCCAAAGTCGTGCTTCAATCGCTACATTTCAGCTATCCAGGCTCCTACCCGAATGGGAAGAGCTCCTCACAGCGACTCCTCTCCCATTGACTCTACTGAGCCGATTGTTGCTCTAGATTTTGCAATCACGACTTTTTGAGCGATCGATAAAGTTAGTCCAGACTAGGATTGACTGATATGCTGCTCTACGGTCGCATCCATCTAGCGTGACTTAGAGGCCCGTGTTCTAACGATGCGTAGCCTATTGCGCAAAAGATATAGAAATATATTCACAGCGCCGATAGGCGTTGCAAAGATTTGAGAATATCCTTTCAGTGTTTTCTATATAACGATGTATTTTGACTTGTATTGACACCACGGCGATTCATTCGATATCATTCGGAAATATAGACTTTCATTACGTAGATGTACGTTTGCGAAAAGCATTATGATCTTGTCTAGAATCGTGGGAATGATCAAGTGGTAGTCGAGATTGACTATACTACAATATCTACTGCAGCTACTCTCAGTGTGACTCCATGCATACTTATGCCGAGAGAGGAAGCAAACATGACGACAACGACTCATTGCGGTGCGATGAAGTCCAACTTGAAGCGGCGATAGATCCAAGTATTCTTTAAAGACTTTGAATGCCACGATAGAAAGCAGAGGCACTCTGCAGGACACCCGACTACAAGGTGAGGAAAATGTAAACTACATAATGCCTGTAGGTAGCATGATAGCTTTAATAGGCAGGTTTCCGTCAGTCTTTGAACAGACTTTATGACTGATGCTCTGTATGATGGGTGCAGTGGAGTTGAATATTGTAGTGATTATCTATGGACTTACTTCACACATCCCCAAAGAACCCTTTTCTTTCATCATCGCCTCTATCGCGTACAGAGCACCAGCCGATTGATATGGAAACCCGTGTTTTGCCTCAATTTTACTGATGCGATGAGATGTGCTCGAAAGACGCAATTCCGAGTCTTGAGACAAATTCTACCGCTAAGCCAATTCCCTCACACCACGAGGCACAGATTGCGGGAATTTTAGTCGAATTGCAGGAGCTTTCAGGATGAATGCTGTCCACAAAGCTTTTTGGCAGAATGTTGCTGATGCGTGTCATAAAACGCTAGCGATCGTCAGACTGGCACGCCTCGTATGTAATTCACAGTCAACTTGTCTTCCTGGTCGCAAGTAAGGAGTCATATGCAGAGATAGATGGCATGAAATTGCAATGGCAATGTCGTGTAAAATGTTTGGATTTAGTTGCATAGCGAATAAATGGGATGCAACAATCGAAAGGTGAATCAACCGGCTGTGTACGCACGCAGCTTGCGGGATACTTCCATTACAAACCTGGACGTCATTCTTCACTATGCCTCCTCAGTATCATCTAGACTCAATTTTTCGATTTCTTCCGATTCGTCAACGCCACCTTCTCCAGAGTCCATTTTTTCAGCAAAGTAGAGATCATCATCATCCTGTTTGTTTTTCCCATTACCCGTTGTGCTTCGTTTCGCTTTCTGTCCTCTTTTGAAAAGTCTAGGCCCTTTATCCAAAGCCTGTAATGGGACTTCTGTGTCCACATGCGCCTTGATAAAGTCTGTGACAGGAATGTAATCAAAAATGTTGTCAAAAGCTTTTACTGAGACGCCTGATGGCGATACTTGCTTTGATTCCTTCCGAAACAAGACCATGCGATGATTGTGTTCTTCGTAATGTGGTATCAACACGTTATCGTGTTTTCCTTTTCCAGATTCCAGAGACAATTTGATTCGACGCGAGTCAATCCAAACAAAATGAATGTCTCGATTTGCATTCATCACTTTTTGCATCCATTGACGCTCATAAGCCGTAAGTCTACCCTGGTTCCCTCGAAGTACTAACACACACGCGGATTTCTCCAGACATTGCGATTGAAATTGTGAGGCATTACGAACTTGTACCGCTCGCTTTTTAATTTGCTTGAAAGCCCGCTTTATCAAACCTTTACTCGATTGCAGATAATTCAGGAATATTTGCTGTGGTTTTTCTCCATTGGAAACCGTAAAGATAGTGGGTTTCGTGGACGAACGAATCTGAAACCGATTCAGTACTGTTTGCTTCGAAGATGGGAACTTTTGTGTGCAGTCCATAACGCCCACAAAACACCTCGAATTTAAGGTCTTGGAAGCTTTGTCAAATACTTGAGGAATGGGATCGTTCGGTTTGGAGCAAAGTACCACCCACGACTCATTCGAGAAGAATACCCGCTGCATCATTACTTCATCCGTGGTCTCAATGTGATGAACGTGTTCCTCCATCGACAGATACTTTAAAACAGCACTTCCGAATAGTGCGAGTATAATACCACACATTGCAGCTACCACATACCAATACTCTCGCCACATTCGGTTATTCATGAAATGCTTGAAGCTTTTTGCATCGCTCACGTGGCTGGAAGACCGCTTACTTCTCATGGTACTCCTATTATTATGTGTGGCTGAAATAGAGCCTTTTAGATTGGATAATAATTCAATGACTATTGAAAGACTTTTTGTGTCGATACTGTACTGCAGAGCTATAATAAGGTTTAAAACTGGTACAACACGGACGAGCTAATGCTTGTCACCCAAAGGATTCAAATGGTTGAATGTATTCATCTAAAAGGGCGGAAGACTGCAAAAGACTGACTATCCGATTATCCAATTTCGCTGTAAAACCTGAAATAAACCATTTGGATTATCAACATGTACCCAATGCCCCGACTTTGGTAGAACATGACGATACACTCCATTCGATTCCGCTGATTCCAATCGCTTTAGAACTTGAGGTGTCCACATCCTGTTCTTCTCCGCTTGCACAAAGTGTACCTCAGTATTAGTAGCACGAAGATTGGTATCGAATAAGATTGGCCATAGATCCAGCGATCGAAATGATTCAAAGAGCTGTTCAACGACAGGAATGTTCATCTTCCACTCATACTTTTCTGGGTCGTTTGGGATTACGCGTAAATTTTTAGAAAGCCATTGCGCCAAGCTCATATCAAGACCGCGCGCTTGGAGGTCCTTGATCAATTGTCCCTTGGAATGAATTGGTAATTGTATTGATTTCAGTATTGACAAAACCAAGTCAACAGAAGAATTCAAGCTTTGCTGTACGTTGCATTCCCCTCCTGACAAGATGCTTAGTGAATCGCGATATCGATAGTATGCACTTACTGGATCCTGGTAGAACATCGAGGATCCACGACTGCTTTGGGTATGGTCGTCCTTGGGCTTTGCACAATTCCAAGAAAGATAGTGCCACTTTCCCTCCAAATGAATGACCAATTATTGCTTGAGGGTGGACGCCAATTTCATCCGTGAGGTTCCTACAATTCATTCTACTATAAGATTTTGTGTACTGGTACGTTGTATTTACTGACATGACATCTTTTGCACAAGCTTGAACAGAGTGCGGCTCTGAGTGTGAGTCTGAATCACCGTGACCTACGTTATTTAAGCACAGTAGTATAGTTATCCAACACAGTCTGATAATAAACACCTCTCAAATCAACGGGGATGAATTGCCAATTAGGAATCGTCGTGGCAAGTCTACAATCAACAAATTTATCGGATTTTGTATTAGCGACAGCTACTCACTTTGACGCAAAAGTTCTCCAATTCAATTTATTTCCTACCACAAATTTCACGTAATGCTGGAATGTATACACAGATTACAATACCGAGAATTCCATGAAGAATAACGGCCGTATTCAGCTTTGATGGATCTGAATTGAATGCGTTTCGTTCGTCTTTGAAAACGCGATAGGACAGCGTCGTTTTCGTGCAATAACGACGCTTCAAGACGTTTTGAATTGCATGAAAACGATGCCACCACATAATAAAGGAGTGGCACCACCGCAATTACTTTTTATGTGAACAATGTAATTCAATTATGTGGCGATCCTAACAAGTATCTGAGTCATTGTAAATCGCTATTTTTGAGTGAGTAAAAAGCATTTAAAATAATATTTAGTTTCACTCATTGAGTGATTGTTAAAGTCACAAAAGCGAGTCCAATCACAAAATTGTTTCGTATGAGCTCAGTCGTACCAATTTCTGTATATGATCAAATGCGACGTTGCTACTCAGACTTGGCTTTTGAGGGAAAGAGTGCTGAGGGAGATGCGATGGTTGATCGTCGGGCTTTACACTTGTCTAAATAATTCGCCTTCATCGATTGACTATACTCACAAAATGAGATCACACACAGAGGCGAAAGAGAGGATGGAACGTGCCTGTGATTGCCCAAGCTGTTGAGCGGTGGGGGAAGGCATCGGATGGAATGCGGACGGAGGCATGGAAGTCGATCCATTGGATGGTTGGAAGGCATTATGTTTCATAAGCTCTTGATGCTCATAGAAACGTGACGGGTCAGGAGAAGTCTCATCTTCCATGACGCGATTTCCCACTACATAAGGCTCCGTACTTGTGCCAAACATCTCAGGCTGTAGCTGACGATAACACTGCTACAAGGGATGGAGTGTTAGTAGATATATGGAGCTCAGAGATGACAGGTACCTGACTATAATTGGGATACTGATGAGCAATATGAGACGGAACCTCATGATACTCCCGTTGTGATGCAGTCTGTTCCGGTCTATTCATGTTCGCCATTGTGTCAGACATGGTCGAGGTCATCGACATTCCAGAAGAGTAGCAAGTATCCGAGTTGTATTGCGGAGTGGGAACTTCTGCCAACGAGGCGCCTCGAAATAATCGAGCTGTCACTGAAACCGGACTATCTTTTATGTATGGCTCGCGAAGTGCCAAATCCTGATAAGCAACTATGATATAAATATGAGATGGATAGATGTTCACAAATCAAAGCTAGTTACCACGACGAGAATGCATCGGAAACGGATGAACCGGATGAATGGATTGTCGATGTTCACCATGGTGCAATGTAGACTCTTGTATTGTCGGATCTACATTCAAAAAGGTGACTCGAGCTCTCCTTCCGTCAATTTGAGCATAATACCTGAAGGTAGCGGGTACATTTGTTCGGGCGGATACTGACAGTAAGAGTACTCGGCTGAATTTGTGTACATGGAAATAGAAGGAGAAGCCGTATTTGACTCTGAATACGATGTGTGTGGAAGACCATACGAGTTTGTCATTTGAGATGCCGCAAGTTGGGGTATTGGAGTGTAGCTATTTCGAAAGCGCTGTGCATTTTCCATCGGCATATAGTTGTACTTGATGTCACTTGCGGATGCTTCCACGTTACTTTGATGTGAATTCACCGACATATCGGGCGATTGCATCATGTTGGCAATCGGATAAACGAGTGCCGAATTCCGATAATTGATACGATGACATTGCGGTGAACGCGTTTCCTAAACCACAAATCAATTGGATCCAAATAGGGAAAGCTTTGAACGCACCCGATTCGCGTCAGTATGAAAATCATTGGTCATCGGCACGTAGTCATTGCATTCGATAGCTTCAATCATTGGTCGCAAGGAAGCTTGTGTATGGGCTTTGTATTGAGGACTCACACCGCCAGGAGAGCCTGTATCACTCGATCGACCTTTTACTTCCCTGAATCCATTTTTCTTTCGCATCGATTGGCGCTGCATTCGACGCATTGTCGAATAAAAGCGATTCTTGATCGCATTATCGGTACTATCGAATGTATAAAACAGTTGAGGTTGAAGAAGATGTGTGTATAAAACGCAGTCGTACCGTCCCGGTAACATTTTTGATATTTCTGCCCATTGATTGCCCACGTTTTTGTGACATTCAAAAATGATATAATCCTCTTCGGCCGTCCACGCATCTTTCCGTACAGAAGGATTCAAATGATTGTGCCAGCTACTTCAACAGATACGATAAAGAGCCAGCTCGATTGACAATAAAAGTCCAAGTACCGTTCTCTGCATTGTTTTCCGACCCGGCCTGGAAGATGCATTGCGATCAATGACCAGCGTTTGGCTCCGTATTGCCTGACCAAATGCATCAATTGTTCATTTTCTTCTCTTGTCCATGGTCGTTTGCTGTTATTCGCATCGATTCGCTGTTTGCTTTTATCTTCAAATGAATTTGTATCGTCAAATACTTGCTCGGGGTCAAATGGATCGTTCTATACAATAACCAATAAAACGTATGCGAGATTTTTATTGGCTCGCCAAATAATAGAACGAAAATTGATGCGAACCATGGAGTCGTTTCGAATTGAGTTGGATATTGGAGCAGATGGAAGATTTGAAGTTGAAAACGCATTGATAGAGTCAATTTCGTGTTCGTCCACTCGCAACATGTCAAGCTTTTGACTCATGGATTTCCCTCTTCAACGTACGTAAGTTTGAATTGAAGCTACATTCAACAAAAAAGCATCTTAAAATCATGATTAAAATGACAGTTTCTGCAGCAATCACCCCAAGTTTGATAAACTCGAACCTTTTTTTAACTCTATTCTTTTTTCTTTTTTGTTGCGTAGTGTCTATGACAAACAGTATTGCAACCGCGCACGTTTCACTCTATCAGATTTGATGCCACGACAGAGGGAAGATCGGATACAAAAACGCGTCGGTAAAAGATTTTGTACGTTACGGCCAAGTAAAGTTGACGGAGGCTACACACATTGGATCAGATTTTCTTTCTTTTTTTCGTAAGAAAAAATAAATTACAAGATATTGTGTACTCGGAAAGGTCTTCATGTGGAAAATGGATCGGTTTGAATTTTACGGGAGCTGAATTTGTTACCCGTCACTGGTCGATCCTGGTGATAGTATCGGATCTGGGTTAGTTAGGTGCAGGTGGGTCGACATGCTGATCGCAAACCCAAAAGACGAGTTTATGGAAACTTTCGGGAAGATGTAATTTATCGTTTCGACATCCACATTCTATTTAACATCGCCATGTTTTTGGTAGAAAACGTTACAGAAACCGCTCTTACATTCATTACGTAAACTTACAATGTTTCGCTGACATGTAACTGACAGGGTCTAGAAAGTGTATTGGAAACCGTCGGCCTTTCGAGATTCGGTTGCGGAAAACCCTTGCGAGTCGACGTACAGTACGTTTGAGAAACCGTATCTATCGTTGACATATAACTGATACAAGTTGGAACGAATGGTGCGCACTATCAGCATCGTAGTGGCAGCAACGGAAGATTGTTGGGGTATTGGATGGCGTCAATCCATTCCTTGGAAGCTCGCAAAAGATCTAAAACATTTCCGCGATTTGACGACCCGAACTTTCTCCTTTAATGGATGTAATTCACAAAATATGCGAAATGCTGTTATAATGGGACGGAAAACGTGGGAATCGCTTCCACCCAGTTATCAACCGCTACCAAATCGTTATAACCATATCCTAACACGTACTACGAATTATCGAATGTGAGTACGGCACTCCTTATACTTGAAGCTCAAAATCCAACGCGTAATTCTACTAGTGATCACTCTGTCCCTCACGATGTCGGAATCTCCTCAAGTTTAGCAGACGCACTCGAAGAAATCGAACGTCAAGAGGATATCGGTCGAGTTTTCATCATCGGCGGTCAGAAAGTGTATGAGGCGGCCCTCGAGTGTACCAGCTGTGATCGTATTTACCTCACAACTGTTAAAGCAACTTATCAATGCGACACATTTTTTCCATCCAATCTAAAAGATCGAGGATTTCAATTGGTATCAGAATCAGACGAAATGGAAGAGAATGAAATCAGATTCCACTTTCGGGAGTTATCACGTCCGATAGTAACTATTACAAAGCACAGCGGACTGTACACAAACGAAAAACCTCACGAAGAATACCAGTATCTGAATCTGATTCGTAATATAGTTGCCAACGGTGTCGAAAAGCAAGATCGAACCGGCGTGGGAACAAAATCTATTTTTGGAGTTCAGGTTACACGTTCTTTCCAATACTCTCGACTTGTGCATGAACCGTATGTTTTAATTGTAGATGCGCTTTAACCTTCGAAATGACATGTTTCCACTTTTAACGACCAAAAAAGTGTTTTGGCGTGGTGTCGCTGAAGAGTTACTATGGTTTATCAGCGGTAATACTAACGCGAAAACCCTCCAAGATAGAAAAGTTCGGATTTGGGATGGAAATGGCTCCTCCGCATACTTAAAAAGGTAAGTACCGTACAAAACCGTTTTGAACACCTCACCTTCCTAACTGTTATCAATAGCATTGGCTTACACCATCGGGAAGAGGGCGATCTCGGTCCAATTTACGGCTTTCAATGGCGTCATTTTGGAGCCAAATACACAGATATGCATGCGGATTACACAGGACAGGGCTTTGATCAACTGGCTGATGTGATACTCAAACTCAAAACCGATCCAAACGGTCGACGAATCATCTTATCCGCTTGGAATCCCAACGATCTAAACGAAATGGCGTTACCTCCCTGTCATCTAATGTGCCAATTTTACGTCGCAAAGGGCCAATTATCCTGTCAAATGTACCAACGATCTGCTGATATGGGTCTGGGCGTGCCGTTTAATATCGCGAGCTATGCACTATTGACGAAAATGATTGCACACGTTACGTATTTGACACCCGGCGAGTTTGTGCATGTCATTGGAGACGCTCACATTTATCTGAATCACTTGGAACCGTTGAAATTGCAGCTTGAACGCACTCCGCGTCCGTTTCCAACACTTTTGATTCGGCCAAGAAACGATTTGCGTACGATCGATGATTTCGAATTCACGGATTTCGAGTTGCAGAATTATGAGCCGTATATGGCAATCAAAATGGCGATGGCGGTCTGAGATGAGAGGATGCATGCACATGGATTGTCGTTATATTGCGATAATTATAGCCATTGCTATTTAGATGTGAGCAATTATCCGTTGACAAAAGTCGATTGTCGGTCGAATAATAGAAATAATTATCGCTATTTGAATGACCAAAATCGAGGATGTTGATATATTTTCGCCAGAGCAAGTGGATGATAACAATACGGAGCAAAGTACAAGCGCAACTAATGGACACAAAATTGATTGGAAATTGAAATATTGGAAACAAGTGCAAGTATGTTTGTCTCACTACTTTTCCATCTGCCACTTCGATTCATTTTGAATATTCAGGTCAACCAGGAGCTGGCGAGACGTCTCAAAGTACGTTGTATTCAAAATTGCTGGAAACATTGTCTGATTTCGCAATGTAGGAAGCTCGAAAATCTACAGACGGAACCACCCAAAAGCGTCTTAATTGCAGGAATTGCGTCCAGCTGCAAAGTGAGATTGAGTACCTTTCGTCAGTGCTGCAGAAACATGGTGGACCCCAAATGGAACCATTCAATCCTTCAGCAGATGAGAAGTATGACCAGAGATCCGTGAAGGTAGCACTTCCCAAAAACCAACGACGAAATAGCAACATTATTGTGCGCTTTCGCACTGGCGATATCCGAAAATGCGACGCTATCAATCAACAGTCATCGGACACCGAATCTATGGATCTGAAGGCTCTATCCGCGCAACTGCTCGAAAAATGCGGAAACACTCAGCTCGTGACTCGATCTACTCCACTGGAGGAAGAAAAGACAGCATCTGCCAATCCAATGCATCAGTCATTTCAAGCACCAGACATCAAGAAGACATCCTATCGATCACTCCCACCGCCTCCTATCGCGATTCCACATTTCCATTCCAGCGATTCGGAGAATCAGTCTACTTTCATCGAACAAGCTGTTATTGTGGCAACTCCGCTTGCGGCTCCATTATCGGTGGTATCTCCGACACGAATAATATCTCCAACCAACATATTGTCGGGCGTCCGAAATCTCACAGCACGAACGCTAGCCGCTGACATCAGTCACACACACAGTTTTTCGGAAGAATCGAAAGCCACAACGGGTTTGCCTCGTTCAGAAATGGACTCGCTTTCCGTAACAACTTCTGCAGAATTGGAAATGTCAGCAATGACAATGTCAGCGTTTTTAGATGGAAGAAGCAATGACAAAAGAAAAAGTGATTTCCGTATATCGATCCCCTCACCGACAAATGGATCACAAAGCGCATCCACACCCTCCGGTAAACGACATTGGATCTCACATCTGATTCCACATCGATTTCGATCGCCGACAGCGTCTTCAGGTTCCGGGGGCTCCTTTGAGAAAATACCGTTGTCGCCATCTGCGGCAGCAAGAGAGCCACAAGGGCCAAAGATTGTTAGCATGTACCCATCTAATTTCGGTCGCAATTGTAAAGACATTGAAGGTTTGACCGAGCTCTGCTTTCCACTGGGGGATTCATCGGGATCATCACCACAAGCTCATTGGGATTTTTCACTCAAGAATCTCAAACGACTCTTTCAAGAAAGACTTCAGAGTATTTGTCAATTGGATGCGACCTTTGTCTTGCTCCTGCCCGATTCAGTCGACGTCAATCGCGTGACGTACGCAATTTGCATGATCATACCGATTCTCAGCGATGAAGAAGAGCGTGAAATATCGAAATTAACGAGGGTAGATGCCACGGACGGACAGAAGGAAAGGCAATTGTCACTTCCACGTCAATGTTGCGTGTGTTTGCTGACGAAATGGCCATTTTTCAAGCTTTATTTCAAAGTTTTGTATGGAATCGCTGCTGTTTGGGACACCAGAAAACGGCAGTTGGTCGCCAGCTTGGAATCAGCTTCGACTAACAACCGCACGCAGGAGAAACCTTGGCTGGCATGGAGTGATTTTGTGGATATTTTTGAGCAAAGTATGCAGCGAATGCGTGATATGCAGCTTCCACGCATGGGTGCTTGGAGTAATTTTGACTTTTTTATGGGTATGACGCAGGTCAAATGGCCTTCGATCGCGTTCCATCGATCGCACACGCAGTCATTTGCAGCCGAACGTCATGAATCAATGCTTCAATATTCCGCCCCAACTTTGTTTTCTACGCTTTCAATGGATCAAATCGCGTTCTTGCTTGGATGTCTCTGCTGTGAACTCAAAGTCTTGCTCGTGTCTCAACATGTGCATATCGTAAGCGCTTGTGTCCTGGCATTTGCGACGCTATTGCATCCATTACAATGGGCTGGACCGATCGTAACCGTACTTCCTCCACGTTATGCCGAAGATTTGTTAGATGCACCAGTGCCATTACTTGCAGGTCGAGTGTCTGTATTCCAAAAGTCTGCAGAGAATGGTCAACTACCGATATCGCCGACCGTTTCCACGTCCCGAAATACATCATCCTCGCCGAGCCAATCGAATGAAGACGAACAGCAGTCAGTGCCATTCTCAACGCTTCTACGGCCGATGAAGGGCGTCATTGAAATGAATTTGGATCACAACACGCTCTGTATGCATCAAGACGACCTCTTGCAATACCACAAATTCAAGCTCCCGGGATGCGATGCGCTCGTCCATGACGTACATACTGCCACAAAGCAATTGTTTGGAAAACAACGGAAGGATCCTGTCGAATTTCCAAATGTGATGCAAAGCGAAGCGTGTGATCGGATTATACTGAAGATTCGGGAGCAGATTGAAGCCATTTGTCTGTTAGCAATGACAGTATCCTCTTCTTCCTCGGCGTTTGTGCAACGCGTTTGCGAAGAAACGGCGCGGAGAGAACCGCTGGAAGACATGCCGAAGCATCACCTTATGCATCGACGATCCAGTGAGTCGGTCAATGAGTATGTCCGCCGATTTCAGGAGACGCAGATGTTTAGTACGTACAAAAATAGTTTGCAAGAGGAGGTGATGGAAACAGGCTAATATCGTAATATATCGAGTGATTACGATACTTGATTTTGGTATGCGATCTGATTTATAATTTGGTCAAAGTGCAATGAGCGCGATCAATTTGACCTCGATGGAAGCGCAATTGCAGCAAATAGAGGATGAATTAACGCGCGTAGAAGAGGGAGAGGCAGAGGTGCAAGACGAAGAAGAAGTGCGTCAATAGCAGTGGTTTGCAATGTCAACAATCGCTCCTTAACGATCGTTTCGCTCTCTTTAGATCGAACTGTTTTCGGCGGAGTCGTATTCTCAGCATCGACATGCAAGTCTGTGCAAGTACACACACTTATTGAGTGTGTACCGGGACTAAAGAATTATTGGTTGATGAAAGATAGCAATTTATCGCCTACGAGCCCTCGAAGATGCGTATCTCGCGAATTGATAGAGCAGGCTCCCGCACTTTCCATGAAAGTATAAGAGAAAATTTCGAGTGGAAGACTGAAGCCTAACAAGGATGTTTCTTGGACAGAATCGATACCATGAGGCTGCAGCCGTGCCACAACCTTTCCAAGTCTTTTACCTGCTTCAAGCGATTGAGAAATCCATTCAAGTTGGAGCTTTACTGACGCCAAGTTTGTACATTCCAAAAGAGATCTGGCAGCAACACCACGCACGTCTAGCTGGAACTGCATTGAAAGCTCAAGTACTTCAATCCCTGAAGCAAGCTTTCGACCGGATAAATGTGAGCAAATTTGTTGGATGGTGGATGATTCGTCTCGCTGATTGTTTGCTCGCAGGTCACGCTGCCCTTGGTAACGGAAAGCAACATTTCAGAATTCGCAGTCGCACTATCAGCGTTCTTGCAAGTTGCAAACGCACAGCGACTCATTTTGGCTAGAGCATTCCCATTTTTGGTCACAGAATCCACACACGGCACTAAATACGATAACGGACGAACGGAAAATGTACGTTGATGCCGATGAAGCGAGAGATGATGCGCAATAAACTCTTTGTCAAGCAGCCAGATAATCAAAGCTCCACCGATGCTGCTCAAAAAATCGGCAAATTGACCAATTTGGCATTTGGATTTGGTAGAATAATCAAGAGACAAGCCATTGCTGCAGTCGAACGTGTTGGTGCAGCTCCAAATGTATCCGTGTAAATAAAGAATCCTTCACTATTCATTGATTTGGAGGTCTGAATGCAAGGCTTGGTAGGCCGCAGCATGAGCTTGAAGAATACGCAGCTTCATTGTGTTCTTTCATTAGCGCCATCCGAAACATTGGTGGGACCATCGACTTGATTATCACCACTTACCTCATAGATCTCTCTTATCTTGACAGAGTCATTGGTTGGCGTGGAAGCAATAAACATCGATGCAGAAAGCCTTAAAGATCGTCAAAATTTCTCGCCTCGACTAAATGCTTCAACGCTAGACAATATGAGGAGTTTAGGTACGCGCGCAATATACCTTTTGGCTCATCTTTTCTGACATTTCACAAAAGCTTTTTTTCTTGATGAGGTCGTTTGTGAGATCGTACTACGCGATATATCGATTCTGCTGGACACATATATCCGTAGTATGACGCAACAATTGGGCGATTTCACATTTGAGTACGCGACGCAATCGTAAGCGCAAATGAATGTTTCCTTTGGATAATGACCTTCATTTTCATCGCGCGCTACTTTTTTTTATTCAATCGGCAACGTTAGTTTTGCGGTACTAGACCGATAGCGGTACTGTACCGGTTTATCCTATAAATGTTATTGACAAAAGACTCCAAAAGTAAAAAAGCGAGAATCAAATGCGAATTTGCTGATCATTTCTCTATCTGTAGCCAAACTAATCGAGGAAATCTTGCGGTAATCTCACACATTGGACCATAAAGTAGCACAAGACGCACCATTTATGGAGAAACGCTTCAAAAGCGACACAGCTGGCGAAATCAACAAGGAACAAAGCGCACTATTCTATCCTTCACGCAAACTCATCAACATTGTCACTCGTAAGCCTTCCCTCCCGATCGATAAAGAATTCGCACCATTTACGAAAGCAGATAAAGCGGAAAAAGGAGATCTACAGGCGCCTTCATCCTCTCCCGTGGTGGGATCGCTGTCTTCCTCGGTTTCATCGCCATCTTCCTGTGATTCTTCCGACTTCAAATCAGCTCCTAGAAGATTCACAGTCACGTTCATGAATTCACCTCCTGATAGTCCATCGAGTCAAAGCACAGAGCACACAGACCAGGTTTCTGAGGTCTCCCGAAATGGCTTTTCAGATGACGCAGAAACCAAACAGAATGGTCTGAATGCATCACGCACAGAATCTTTCGAGCATGCAGATGATGTGGATATCGTCTTACAAGTCCCAAAAGTTACGCAGCAGACAGAAGAAACAACTTCTCGAGAGCGAAAGCTGTCGACACCAATGACAAGCACAAACGTAATTGAGAATTCAATCAGCTCACCAAGCGACTCCTCTTTGAAGAACTCCTCACTTGAGATTGAGAGTGTTTTCTTACCAGTACATGGGATCAAAGAAATCGAAATCGAAAAGAATCTGCACACTGTATTCACGATCGATGTCAAGCTTCAAAGTGGATTGCAATGGAAAACACAGAAACGATATTCAGACTTTAGAGAGCTTCATGATAAATTACGGAGAGCTAATGCAAATGTGCGGCAATTGTACTTTCCCAAACGCCATGTCTTTCGGAATCGCCATCAAAGTGTCGTGGAACATCGTCGGAACGAATTAGAGCGATATTTGAAGGAAGTACTGGACATGCGGACGCAAATCCGATTCCCATTGTACAAATTCCTTGAAGTGTACACACACATGGAGACATACGAACGGCGAGTATCACGACGAAAGAAGGAAATCGAGTCGGAAAGAATGAAAAATATGCTTAGTGGCGAGGTTTTGGAAGACTTTACTCAAGCTTTCCGGCGCTTATGCACGTCCAAATATATGTATCATGAAAGCAGTAGCTGCTCTTGTACTCTGACATCTTTCGGTGAGGTTGGCGAAACCAAAGTAGAGACTGAGAAGGAGGAATCTGTGGCTACAAATCGTGCTCGAGCGTCCAGCTTATCGACCGGAACAGCGATCAAAACTAAAATGAATGGTCATCGAAGTGGTGGGAGCGTATGCATCGTCAAAGACTTTTCCTTGGACAAGACTGATATAGAGAGACCGAGTATGTCTCCCAAATTGTCAATTAGCCGCAGCGCTTTCCGTCGCGATATTCTTGGCGTGTTCCCAGACATGCCATCCAGCTTTTCCATGCGTCTGATAAAGGCGATGTCCGATCCGCAAGGCAGTGATATCTACATGGATGAGTTTCTACGCACGATTGCTATCGCTCAGTGTGGACTGGTCGACGATAAGCTCAAGTTTGTGTTTCAGATGTGCGATTTAGATCACTCGGCCAAAATCCAAAGCACCGGACTGACGAATTTCTTTGTGTCACTATATGGACGTCATGTGCTCGATAAACCGCTGTATCGGCGCATCATTACAGACGCATTTGACCACGGCCGCGTTCGAATGACATGTGAGATGTTTGTTCAGGCAATCAAAAGCCTGGAGGCTGCCGAAATCGACTTTCTTCTGGGCTGGATGGAGACATTTGTGCACATTTTGTGTGAGGCAGCGAGCCCTCAATTGCTAGAATCACAAGAAGAATTCAATCCGATTGTCCAGCAAAAGATTTTATCCGAAGAAACGCACTTTTCTACCATGGAAATCGCCATCTTACAGGACGCATTCAACACGTATCGTATCTCTGGTGGGGGTGACAACGTCGATCTTGACGCGCTGACGAATGATTTCGCTCTAGATATATCGGAATCTCGATTTTATCGCATTTTTTCAAGTTTTGGAGCACGTGCTACTGGCTCTGATATTGACATTTTCAGCTTTGTAAACGCTCTTTCGATCGCGAGTCGTGGAACAGCGCTTGAGAAAGCACGATTTGCTTTCACACTTTTCGCAACACATCATGCCTCCGAGCCCAAGAACGGCGATGGAAGCGATTCACAAGACGCATTGATGACGCGTGACGATGCTTTTGCAATGTTGCGACTGGATCTAGCTCAAAGCATTCCACTGGAAGAAAGTATCGTTTCGTTCTTGGAGACAAAAGGCGTGAACATTGGCGATCGGAATGCGTTCTCGAGTATTAGTCGACGAGATAGCACGATTGTGACGTCTCCTTTGATTTCTGCAACGGAACTCGGTCAATTTGTGGATTTTATTATGGAAACCCACGGCACTGAAAGACTGTCTTCGGAATCTGGGAATGGCAAATCGACGCGAGAGCTCACACTGTCGATACAAGAGCTGGCAGCATGGAGCACAAGTACGAATTACGAGATGGTATCTCTTCGTCTGATGCGGGAACTTGTGTTTGTCGATCTTGGATTAGTGCCTCAGAATAAGGAAGAAGAATTGCTCATCGCAAAGGGATGTTACCGATCGTTTGATCCGCAGAATCTTATCGAAGATGATCAATGGTACATCCTCAGCCGCAAGTTCTTCCTTGCTTGGTCTCGGTATGTCGGCCTACAAACGCAAAAAGACGCAAAGCAGGACGCCACGGGTACTCGACCTGCAAAGATCGATAACTCTGACCTACTGGACAATGCGCAAAGTCCGCCCGTTCTCAAAGCAAAAGACCAAATTCACTTGGGCGTCGACTTTGAAGTGATACCTGAACAGCTGTGGAATGCATTGAAGCTATGGTACAGTGGAGGCCCCGAGCTTCCCTGCAAAGTGATCACACTTCACAGCGGCAAGACCGTTTTCGATGTGTGGGGCGACGCAAAGAATAGAGAAAACGACGAAGGAAATGTTGATGAAATCGATATTCTCGAGCAGGAAGCGGGTAAAGCTCAAGTCAAAGATCCAGAGCGTCAAGAAGACACCGTGCTAGCTCGACGGATGCGATCGGGGGGATCCGTTGGTCTCTGTAATCTCGGTAATACGTGTTACATGAACTCGGCACTCCAGTGTCTCTGTAACACGCAATTACTCGCGGAATACTTTCTCTCGGGAATGTATTTGGACGATATCAATCGCACAAGCACGCTCGGATTGCAGGGAAAACTCGCTCAAGTGTACGGGAAGCTCGCCGAAGACATGTGGTGTGCCAAGCAAAAGTCCATTTCTCCGCGTCATTTCAAAAAGACAATCGGAAAATTCAATGACGCGTTTCGTGGTAACGATCAACAAGACGCTCAAGAACTCTTGGCATTCCTTTTGAGCGGTTTGAGCGAAGATCTCAATCGGATCACAGAGAAGCCGTACGTCGATCAGCCCGATAGTGATGGACGATACGATTCCGATCTAGCGGATGAATGGTGGCGAAACCATCTACGAAGAGAGGTCTCGATTATTGTGGCACTTTTCACCGGACAATACAAATCACTTTTGACGTGTATGGATTGTGGATTTAAATCGGCTCGCTTTGAGCCATTCACATTCCTCCAAGTTCCGCTTCCAGAACCCACGCACACCACTGTGACGCTCGTTCTTGTGCTTTCGAACGGCATGCAACCGACCAAAATCTCGATTCGGCTGGAAATCGCTGCGACGGTATTCGATCTGAAGAAGGAAATCGTTCATTTATGCACCACCGAACTCGATGTGGCCAATGTCACAGAGAGCGATATCAAAATCTCAGAGTACAGCGGATCGATGATCATCTCCTACAAAGCGGATTCTCGGCGTATCGGACAGATACGAAGCATTGACCACTTGATGGCATTCCAATTAGAAGCAGTACAGCCGGAAATCGCACGGGCAATCAAATCCAAAGGATCTGCCCGCGGGGAGCAATTGTTCGACTCCATGCGATCATTTCACGAGAATCTAGCCCCAGGCGCTTTGGTCGAAGTAAAAATACGCACGGCTTCAGAATATTTTCCTGGAGTCATTTTGGAATGCTATCCACGCGACAAGAGCATTCTGGTAAGTGTTCATTATCGGGGGTACAATGAAGACGCTCTGTCCGTGTCCTTGATTCACGTTCGACCGCGTCAGCCCCGACTTTTGTGCGTCCCGTTGATCTCAAGGAAACTTCATTATTCAGCCGTTTACTTCAAGAATCCGTTCCGACCGACTCCCTTCGGCACCTCGAATCTCGTTCGCTTGTGTCCAGAACGAACCACAGGAATGGATTTGTATCAGCTCGTTTGCAAACGGATGAAGCGGTTCCTCGCAGACTGGCCATCGCCTTCGTTATGGCCACCCGATGACCCGAGAATTCAAAGTTGTGTGAGTGAAATCGACGACGTCTTCCAGCGATCACAATGCGGTTTCCTACTTCGGCGAGTGGATATGAAAGGTCTGACTGACTCACGTTCACCCTGGCTGAAACGCAGTTTTGGATGCACAATTCCGTGCACGTCGAGGCCTATCGATCTTGTGGAAGAAGAGGCGATCGCGGTCGATTGGGACCTCACAATGTTTCAAGATCGAAGCAATCTGGAACGAATGAAGCGGATGGACGACCATGGAAGCATTGCTCGTAACGATGCGATTGATAAAGGACCCGTACCGCTGACACGATGTCTCCAGGATTTCACTGCAGAAGAGCTTATCCATGAAGGCTACTGCTCGAGCTGCTGTAAGCATTTGGAAATGACAAAAAAGCTGGAAATTTGGAGACTTCCGCCTGTGATGGTGATCCATCTGAAGCGATTTCAGTACACGCAGACGTATCGCCGGAAATTATTGTCTTTGGTAGAGTTTCCGATTGCAGAGCTGGATCTGGGTCCGTGCGTTGCGCCCCATGTGGAGTTCCCGGAACGATATCCCATGAAGAAAGACACGGAAGAACCCGTGAATGAGACAGAAATGAACGAGGAAGCACGACTCCGAGCGGTGAATCGATCACATAGAGGCTACACCAACACGAATCTCGATCAATCGCGGTGTTTGGAAACGCTTTACGATCTGTATGGTGTGGTGAATCATCATGGCGCGCTCGGAGGCGGGCATTACACGGCTTTTGCCAAAAACTTTAGAGATGAGCAGTGGTATTACTATGACGACGAACGCGTTCGCGTGGTGGAGGAGAGCAAAATTGTGAGCTCAGCAGCCTATTTATTGTTTTACATTCGGAACGACATGAAGGGTGTCATGGTGAAGGATATGTACCCACAGAATACAAATACAAAGATCACAGAAGAAGATATCGATCGATTTGTGCAAGGCGATACGCATCGATGCAGTTTGATGTGAGGTGAAAGCACTTGCGGATGGAATATTCTTAAGAGTATGACAAGCGACTCGGATTTTGGTGAATACAAATGGCAAGAAGTAGAAGCTATTCTATTGACATGCACGATGCGAGTACTCGATGCTGTTAAAAGCGTCTTCCTCGTCCATGACCGCGCCCAACTCCTCGTCCTCTTCCTCGACCACCGCTATTTTGATTGGAATATTGCGATTGCTGGAGTTTTGGCAAGGTTGTTGGGATGGAATACGGGCAATTATAACGATCCTGTTGCGAGCTGCTCATAATTTCTTGCAATTTCTCACGTGCACTCATTGGAAGATCGAAGCAAGCGCCGTAAGAATCTTGTGTGATGGTCAACTGCTTGATGTTATTGGCAACCTCTGGATCGAAATCACGATTCAAAGCGTTCCAGACGTATCCTTTGGCTCGAATCTCCTTGGAGCTTGTGAACAAGACGGTCACATAATCGGGTGTTCCTGACATGAGAGAGTGAGGACGGGGCGGTGTGGCGTGACCGGTGATGCAAGCCAAAGCCACTGCAAGTGCCTTTTTGGGCTCATGGTTTTCCAAATATTCCTCGGCCTTTTCCTCGAATATGGCGATCATCACTGGATCGACTTGGTCCATTGATTTAAATGCTTTTTCGGCTGATACTTTGATGAGCTCTTCTTGCTACAAAATCACAATCAGCTTCCATCACTGCTTAGAGAAATGAGTACAATACGCACACTTGGTTGATCCCGCATTATAAATTTATTCCCGATTTTCCGCTCAATGAGATCCAAAAGCTCTTTCTGGCGAGGTGTATACAACGTGATACAAACTCCTTTCTTCCCTGCGCGACCTGTACGCCCTGAACGATGCACGTAGGTGTCGACATCCGCGTAACCGGAGGCTTTACGAGGCGGTTCGGAGTTGATCACAAGGTCCACATTCATATCGAGTCCTCGAGCAGCGACATCAGTGGCGATAAGAAGTCTGATTTGGCCATCACGAAAGGCTTTCATGGTTGTTTCTCGCTGAGCTTGTGCGATATCGCCGTGTAATACGTGACAATCTTGCTTGATTTCCGGGTGAACGGATAACTCGTTACAATCTTTCTTGGTCTCTGCAAAGATAATCGTCCGAGCATTTTGTTTGCCGTAGACGCCCAAAAGGCTCGCGAGAAGTGTCGGTCGACTCTGCCAATGACACGGAATGGCGACATGTTGTACATCGAGAGAAGCTTGATCGTCTGAATCTTGGACCAGGTTGACAAACTCATACTTCTTGTCCATGTACCGATCGGCGATCTCATGAAGCCATTTTGGGATGGTTGCAGAAAACAAGAGAATTTGTGGTTTGACACCGGATTTCTGAGTAGCATCAAATATTCTCTGTATATCTTCACGAAATCCCATTTCAAGCATCGTATCGGCTTCATCGAGAATGAGGAATTCGCAGTTTGCGAATCGCAGATTCCCCCGGTCAATGTGATCCATAATACGACCTGTAGTTCCTATAACAATATCAGTTCCACTACGAAATGCTGCATTTTGCTGTTGGTATGGCGTTCCTCCGTAAATGCACACTGTGTTCAAGGTCGTGTCGAGCTTCTCAAACTCTGTTGTCACCTGCCGAGCCAACTCTCTTGTCGGAGTGACGCAAATGACACGCGGAGCTCGATTCGGAACGGGTTTTATCTTTGATTGGAGTAATTTCTCAACAACAGGAAGCGCGAATGCCAGTGTCTTGCCCATTCCCGTACGTGCTCTACCAATGAGATTGTTTCCATCCATAATTTTATCAAATGTCATTGCTTGAATAGGAAAAAGATTAGCGATTCCATGCTTCTTGAGATTCTTCTTTGTTTGTGCACAAATCGCAAAATCATCGAGCGATGGATTGGACGATTTTGTGCAAGTTTCTTCGACAGCGTCCGCTGCAGCGGGCTCATTTGTGCAAGTTTCCGACTCGCTTTTAGAAGATGCGCGCTTCTCGCTCTTTTTGCTTTTACCGCTCTTCTCACTCTTCTCACTCTTTTCGCTCTTTTCAGTCTTTTTACTCTTGTGACGCTTTGGCTTATCGGTTGTGTCATCGCAATCGGAATGCTTGCGCTTCTTCTTGTCGGATTTCGGTTTCTTATCTCTCTTGGAAGACATTTTATCGGTGGTTTTCACGCTCATAGAAGAGAATTAATGAATGCAAAATGAATGGACCGTGTTTTATTATGTGGGACACATATGTTACAAAGTCGTAAAAACATGTTTATTTGATAGCGCAGACGCTACGCATTATCAAAGATCGCTACAAACTACCGACAGAGAGTAGTCATTTGCAAAAACCTGAACGCAAACGCATGAGTATTTCTATTCATTCGAAATAAAAGATCGCCAGAATGTTTTTGGCGAATGTCATTTGCATTGAAATACGATTCGCCAAAAAGCTTGCAGAATCAGTTTTTATCAGATGGAGCGCTATAATTAAGCTTCTTTATAGACAATCTTTTAATTCGCCTCAATGAGCGATTCCTCACTTTCTGGTGAAGAGCATAAGCGCCGTAAAATGTCACTTTCGGGTACCAATTCTATAGAAATGAGGGTAGAATCACTTGATACGACCGTACACTCAAGTGCCCCGCAGACTACGGCGGATACAGACGTCGCAATGCACGAAGAGAACGAAGATGTCGATTCCGACGAAATCAAGTATGAAAAGCGATCGAGAGCTAGTAGTAGCATCGATATTGTTGGGAAACACATTCAACAAACTGTGGCTGCTGTTGGGGCTGCTGTTGCCGCTGTAGCTGCGCCGGTCTTAATGACAGCAAGTGAAGTGGTTACCGGTAAAAGTATGGATGATGCTTTCAGTCAATCAATGGAAGGCGATGTAAACACCGGTACATACACTCGAGTACACCTTCGAGTCAAGGTCCAGTCACGGTTAGGCGAAACCGTTCATTGTTCTGGCTCGTCCTTTATTATGGGTCAATTCAATCCGAATGAGTCCATGATGCTCGTGACAACTCCAGATGAGTATCCTTATTGGAGCACAATGAAGCCACTAATACTTCCCCAAGGAGTACCACATTGTTATATGTACGCTTTATTCTCGGGCGGTGTGTTCAGCTCATGGGAACCGCTCGAAACGGAGCGAACTCTGACTCCTGAAGGCCGAGAGATGACAGTTGTGGAAGAGTTTGGAGTATATGATGCTGATATGCAGCTTGTTCGTACGGAAGAAGCCAGAGATCGATGGATTGTGTACGAGAGAAAACATGTGGAGGAGAAAGTCGGTGATAGCGACTCTATTGATGCCGATACCTCGACTGGGAAGGACTGCGCTATGAATGTGTCGATTTCACCGGATAAAGGACATGGGCGAAGTAGCTCTGGTGGTTGGAATATGCATCGAAGTAATACGCAAAGCCGTCAATCTCGATACAAACGGTTTACTTCTCAAAGTTTTCGCGCGAATAAAGCTGCCACTTTGTTTCTGATCAGCTACCATTTACCAGTCAAAGTGAAGAAGCACGAAGGCAAATGGACCGCCACCTGGGATCCCAATAGCTTGATTGCAAGAAGTGAGAAGACAATTGCTGAATCCATGAAAGTTCGATGGGTTGGATTCGTCACAAGATCGATCGGTCAAGAGTACGGGGAATTCACTGAGGAAGATAAAACCGAGATCACACGGATTCTGGAGAAAATGAATTGTCTTCCGCTTTTCATTTCTCGTGAACTCGCTTCAAATCACTACCAAGGATATTGCAAAAGTAAATTGTGGCCAATGTTTCATAACATTGATATTTTGGACATTTATTCCGCTGTATGGGACCAAGGCGAAGTCATTGAATGGAAGGAAGAGCAGCACAATGGAACTTGGTGGGCCGCTTATCAAGAAGTCAATCAGCTGTTAGCTGCTCGTGTTTCTGAAGCCAGTAGCTCTCAGGATACGTTGTGGGTGCATGATTACCACTTACTATTATTTCCATCGTATATCGCCGACCTTTGCAAGAAAAATGGCTCAAAACGTCCTTCAATGGTATTTTTTCTTCACGTTCCCTTCCCGACCTCGGAGATATTTCGAGAGCTTTCGCATGGCCCACAACTTTTGGAAGGTGTGCTCAAAGTCGACGTTGTGGGATTCCATTCTTTCGATCACGCTCGTCATTTTCTGAATGCTTGCAAACGTTTTCTTGGACTCTCGTACCAGTCTCGACGTGGAGGCAATCTCGGTGTCGAATATCGTGGAAGGAATGTCGTTATCACAATTAGTCACGTTGGAATTGAAATAGCGGCCATCCGAAGAGCTCTGCATGATCCAAAGGTTCAGGAATCGGCCCGAAAACTTCGTGAAAAACATGCTGGAAAAATTCTCATTGCAGGAATGGATTTATGTCAGCGTTTGAGCGGGATTCCTCTCAAGTTGCTTGCTTTTGAACAGTTTTTCAGCCTGTGTCCAACGTGGAAAGATCGTGTTGTCCTTGTTCAGCGATGTCACTTGTCTCGATCACGTATTGGCGATCAACAACATAGTAGCACAGAAATTCGAGAGCTGGTCAATCGTATCACCGACCAATACGGGCAAGGCGTAATCGACTATGAGGAATCCGATTCAGCTTTTGGTCTTCTCGACCGAGTCGCTCTCTGGCTCGCATGTGATATTCTGATGGTGACATCTGTTCGTGAGGGTCTCAATTTGCGTCCTTTGGAATATGTTTTCTGCAAAGGCGAGAAGCAACAGAGCCGAGCTGGTGTCGTGATTTTGAGCGAGTTCTCAGCCTGTTGCTGTGTACTTAATGGTGGTCTTCGTATAAATCCATGGAACATCGCTGAAGTTGTCAATGCGTTGGATCACGCGCTTACTATGAGCGACGAAGAGCGCCTAGGACGTCGAGCACGCGATTTGCCTTATATAATGAGCCAGCCTGCGTCCAGTTGGACTCGTCAAGTGCTCGGTGTGCTACAAGAAGCGACTGAGAACGAAGACGATCAAGAGTATACAGACATGGAATATACCGATATGGAAATCGGACGATCTCACGTATTGCGTATTGGTGAACGCTCTGACTTCAAGCAGCTCAATATCAAGCGTGTTTTGCAAACATACACGTCGTCCCGTCGTCGACTGTTCTTTCTGGATTATGGAGGAACAATTATTGCGCGAGAAAATATCTCCATGTATGTGAAGCGAGATTTCACGGCTGTAACTGGTCGAACACCTTCTTCACGCATGCTGGAAGCGCTCAAACGACTAACTATGGATCTTCGTAACACCGTCTTCATCATCAGTGGTGTGAGTCAACGCAATCTCATGGGAGCTCTGGGCCAAATGGACGGCTTGGGTCTTGTTGCACAGAATGGTCTTCTAATGTCGTGGCCCGCACGTGATACGAAAACTACTTTACGAGAATGGCAGCATGACAATGTCTTATTTGACTGGGAAGCTGTTCGCGAGGTGGCCGATCCAATTTTTAAAGTTTATAGCTCACGAACGAATGGAAGTGTTTTGCGCTATTCCGATCAAAGTATTGCTTGGAATTTCCGTTCCACAGATCCAGAGTGGGGTCTCATGCAAGCCAATTCGTTGCATAGCGACCTGGAGGAAGTACTGCGTGATCTACCGGTGACAATTGTGCGAAAGAAAGGTTTCTTGGAAATCGTGCCGGAAGGTTTCAGCAAAGGTGTTATCGTGCGAAAGATTCTCGAGCAAGACGCCATTTTGAATTGTGGCCATCCAGACTTTCTATTCTGCATTGGAGATGACACCACCGATGAGAGCATGTTCCGCAGCATTTACGATTACTACGCGGAGCGATCAGAGGAGAGTCTGCACGACGGAAATGCGACTTTGAGAGCGGCTGGAGGACGACCTGCGAGCATGGAAGCTACATTGTTGTTGAAAGATGACGCTCTGCGACATATATTCACGTGCACCGTGGGAAAGAAGCCGAGTCATGCGCATTTGTATGTGAATGATGTCGATGATGTCGAGAATTTGCTCGATACGCTGGCTACATCTTGAAATTCGGGATAGATACGGTAGGTTTTTGATAACCTTAATCTGTTTGTGCCTTTTTGAATACTTCATAGGCTATATCCTAAATATAGTGATTGTGATTCATTGGCATTTGATGACGGAAGGAAAAGGTACGCAATAAATTCTCTTGCGATCGCAATGCAGACTAAAATTTGGATGAAATAGAGCTTGAACATCAAATGGAAAGCAGAGAGCATCCGCTGCATACAGGATGGAGCTTCTGGTACGTCACATGACTCTATAAACGCGAAATCACGCGCTCAATGTTGTGTTAAGGTACGACAAAAAGCTGCCAAGAAATGTCGATGTCGGGTACGAATTGATGCTGCATACATTCCCGAACGCAAATAAAATGGTCTACTAGAACGTATAGATCAAACCTACATCGCATAGCAACCTTTTCGACAGTGGAGGACTTTTGGCGGTAAAAAGCAAGTCAAATTGGTCTTGCATTCGCTCATATCACAATGTTTTGTAGCCACTATGTTCATCTAAAGCGTCCTTCCGAACTACATCGCGATATCAACTTGTACATGTTTCGCGATTTGCCGAAATGTGCGCCGATGTGGGAAGCGTTCCCGCACGGTGGATGCTGGATTTTGAAAATAAAAAAGAAGGCAAATGTTTTAGGTAAAATGTGGCAGGATCTCGTTTTTGCTGCAATCGGAGAGCTATTTGGTCAGGCAAATGTGGTCGGGATCGCAATGGCAATTCGTTCGAAAGAAGACATGTTGTCTGTATGGAATGCTGACAACTCGGAAGATTCCGTTCGATTCAGCATCGGGTACGTCAATTAACACGCCCTATGATCATCTCGTGCTTAATATTTGCTCCTTCCAGCGAGAAACTGAAGGAGATTCTCATGCTGGACCCAAACACCCTGATCGAATACAAATTCCATGCAAACTCGATTCGAGACATGTCCACATTCCGGAATGCAAAATCGTATGTCTTTGCGACCACTTCGCCAGTTTGTATCGAATCGAAATAATTATTAAAATCGGTTGCGTCTTTGAAGTTGCACGGATGACGTACCCATGCTTCTCAGTCGATAGGTTCGAAACAGAATTCAAAGACATAGCCAATTTACATCACTTTTAATCTGATCGCAATTGTTTGAGTCTTATCCATATCATTATCCTTTAAAAATACGTAGAGATATTTCTGGAAATGTATATATATATACTCCCATTTTCGCTGCCCCTATGGCGGATATTGAGTGCTCATTATTCGATTCGACCATCGTCTACCATGCCCCTCCTTTCCATTGTGACGCAAGCAGACATAGAGGTGCCCAAAACGCACTTGAAGAACGATCGCACACCCTCTACGATGACACTTGTTACAAACGAAAATGCTAAAGACAATTACAATTGCGGCTCAATGGGAAGCGTAAAAAATCGACTACTCCACGCCAGGAACGTTGTCGTCTCCACCCCGGTGAAGCTACGAGGTCTCCAACCAAAGAAGAAAACTTCTCCACAATTGCGTGCTGAATCTTTGAAAAGTTCAGTTCAAAATGTGACGAGCTACAATGTAACGTCTATGGAACTGGAAAAAATTTACTGTTCCGGGCCGTTACTTCATGCAATACAAACTGCCGAGATTTATAGAGATTCCAAGCAGTTCGTCGACATGGCTTTACGTCAGGAATTTACAGTCGATATGATATTGGACAATTTCAATCAGCTTTTGACGAACGCCAAGGCAGGGAATGGGGGCAACGCATCCGCGAGTCTTTCACGACAACAATTGGAGGAGTTTGTGCACAAGCATTTTCTGAATGCAGGGAACGACTTGATCCCAGCAGTTCCGATGGATTTCAAAGACGAAGCACAATTGCAACAGATTCCATCCATTACGGATCAAGAATTGCGTCAATGGGCAATGGGACTCCATGAACTGTGGAAGAGTCTGGGAAGGCTTCCGAATGTAAATGTTCGCTCATCTTTTCTCAGAGTTCCTCCAGTTCACAACGAAAAGGCTCTGGAGCGGAATTATAATAACGAGAATTTGCTGATTCTTCCAGGTGGTCGATTCCTCGAAAGCTATTACTGGGACTCCTATTGGATTGTCGAAGGACTTTTGGTCAGCGAAATGTTCACAACAGCGCGAGGAGTTGTGAATAACTTGCTGGAGTATGCGTCATACCTTGGATTTGTTCCGAATGGAGGACGAATATACTACCTCTCGCGGTCTCAGCCGCCGATGCTGTCCGATATGGTGCGGCTTGTGGCTCGAAAACCGCAAGGAGCTGATATTGAAATTGAATGGGATCTCGACTACCTGAAAGCCGCTCTTCCAATACTTGTAAAGGAGTATTCGTTTTGGATGCATACAAAACCTCATTTCAATGAGGTGACACAACAAACGTATGCGCCGCATGCAGTCGAAATTGAAAAGGATGGAAAAATGTATATCTTGAATCGATATGTTGCTAATGCCAATGCTCCTCGACCCGAGTCCTATAGTGAAGATTACGAGATGGCCGAACGCATTTTTGGAAGTCACGAAGCAGAGCCGATTGAGGTCAACACAGACAATATGGCCAACACCACCAAAAATAGATTTTACAATGATATTATTGCTGCAGCAGAAAGTGGATGGGACTTTAGTAGTCGATGGTTCCGCAATCGTTCCACACTCGATACAGTTTACACCGAGTCGATCGTTCCCGTAGACCTAAATGCGATTTTGTATCGTGTGGAATTGAATCTGAGTCAATTTCATCGGGTTCTGGGCAATGTGAATGAATCTGCAATGTACGAGGCTTTAGCACAGAGTCGTCTTGCTGCCATTAATGCGATTCTGTGGAACGAGCAATTACATTGTTGGAAAGATTACGACATGGAAACGAAAGGACCTGTATCGATCACAGAGTATGCGGCCTCAGATTATTTTCCATTATGGGCTCGAGCATACGACATGACTGATGTGGTTTGTAAGCAGCAAATCCTGGAATCTTTGCGAGATCGTTCTACTTTGATCCAAATTGGTGGCGTTCGGATGACTACCATCAAGACAGACGAACAATGGGATTCTCCAAATGCCTGGCCACCCGTACAAGATATCATCGTGGATGGATTGCTGGGGCTTGATATCCCGGAAGGCACGGAACTTGCAAAGGTTATCGTTCATCGATGGGTCACGAATGGATTGATGGCATGGCGAAATTCGGGCGTTATGTTTGAGAAGTATAGCGCTACGCATATAGGCGAGACTGGAGATGGAGGAGAATATGAGCCTCAAACTGGATTTGGCTGGTCGAATGGAGTGATATTGAAATTTCTCACTGCTCATCAAAGTCTTTATCGCTCTTCATGATGAGGTTGCGGTAAAGTTATATAGTATATAAGCTTGAAATTTGCACTTAAAAATATTAGACACCATAGTATAAATCCATCATATCATTCCCAATGTCTCCACACAATTAATTGCAATAGTATTTTCCCAATATTGTGATAGTAAACCATTTCAGTCTTCCAATAAATTGTGATGGACAGTAAGATACTTCAAAATTACGCCGTTGGTCCATCCGAATCCAAACTGGGTAAAGTACTCTCCTCCGGCGCCCAAGCCGCCCAATTCGGTCGAATTATATTTTTCATACATGAGTCCCGTTTGTTTCCACGCCGTGTGGCTCGTTCGTATCCAAGCTTTTGCAAGTTCACGAGCTAATTCGTGAGCTTCTGCACTATTCACATTCAAAAGGCCTTCAATCACAATATCTTGTGCGGGTGGCCAAGCGTTCGGAGCATCCCATTGTTGTCCAGTGAATAACGTGGTTGTCTGAGCGCCACCAACCTTGATGAGTCCGGAATTCTTGAATGATTTAACGACCCGTTCCAGTCGATCTGTATCTGCGGGGTCAAAAGCCTTAGCCCATAGTGGAGAGTAGTCTGAAATAGATGGTATCGACGAATGTAAGTTCGTCACGAGATCAAAATCTTTCCAGGTCGAGTCCTTCTCACTCCACAGAATCTCATGAATAGCTTTAGCTCGGTCACGTGCCGCTCGTCTGTATTTTTCCTCCTGCATTCTATTGCCCAAAATTTTATGGAATTCCATCAGATTTCGCTCCATACGATACATCATGGCATTCAGGTCGACAGGAATGATAGAAGAAGTGGAAATCTTGCGTAGATCAAGACCATCTCGGAGCCATCGACTGCTAAAGTCCCAGCCGCTTTCGGCCGCTGCAATGATATCATTGTAATACACATTCCTCATCCTTTCGTTTCGCTGGATATGTACCTTGTGTTGATCCGATATATCGGCAGCGAACGAGAATTTGGAGAATGGATACATATCTGAGGCGATTGTTACATCTTCTCGATACGATTCTGGTCGAGGATGATTGGCAGTGGATACATAACGATTGAGTACATACTTGACTGGAGAATTCAGTCTCGAACTTTGGTTGTGGCGCAGCAATTCAAGAGCATGACCACTAGGACCTCGCTCCATCCAGAAAGAATATTCTTTGTCGAGCAGCGGGACGGCATAACGCAAGTATTCAATGTCGTACATGATCCCAGTTGCTCGATGATCCCTCAAGGCGACGATTTTGACCATATCTGACAGCATAGGAGGCTGAGATCGAGTCAAGTAGTAGATCCTTCCTCCATTTGGAACGAAACCGAATTCGTCAACATATTCCAGGAGATTATTGACCACACCTTTTGCGGTTTGTTTCATATTGCTCACCATTAAGCCGGCCACAATCCAATACGAATCCCAGTAGTAAGATTCCCTGAATCGCCCGCCAGGAACCACGATGATCTGAGATGCTTTCTGACCTTTTGCATGCAGAAAAGAGCCTTGAACTCCTTTTTCCGGAATTCGACCCAAGTACTTCCACGACTTGTACAGTTCAAAAGCCCATTCTCGATACTCTGGCTCAAGTATCTTGGCAATCAACGGTGGTGATATTTGTTCCCTGAAATCCGTTGGGGTCACTGGATTAAGATCTGAACCAGGTTGATCAAAATGTTTCGATATAAAATGTCGTAAAGAATCCTGATAAATGAGTTTCTTCTTCTCATTGGTGTAGCTATATTCTTCCAAAAAATTATGAATGGAGAGTTTCTCCTGTTGAAATTCCTGCACAATCGCCGATAAAGTGGTGTTTCTCCGTAATGGCATGTCTACAAAATGCTTGCTATCGGGGAATATGTTTGCCATTTGCACTGTATGCATCAATTCTCCGTGGCAGTATAAGCTCATCATTTCAAGTGTATTCTTATCTAGTCGACGGAGCCACCAAGTCTGCTTGTTGGTGACATTCTCGATGGATGCCACTTTGTATGCTGTGTGATCTTGTCGAGCTGATACCAAATCCGATACAATGGACCAATCCCAATGCATCCACTCATTCTTTTCGGTCGAAATAAATTGATATTGAAGGCTTCCATGCTCCAAGGATAAAACGCTAGATAAAAGGACGACTACGAGAATCCATTTCGATACATTTGGTCTTGAGACTTTGAGATCTGCCGCTGATTTCCTTAAAGCAAAAATGCGATCGCGAATTCCTTTGGCATATAATTGCGCCTTTGAGTCACTTAATTGCGCATCCAAGATATTTGATGGCGTCATCAATTTTCTTGATGACGTAAGACAGCACCTAAGCCTGGCAGCAGAGTTTAGGGAAGTGGTGATACCTAATAAGAACCTTTGATCAGAAAGTCACAACCGGATTTTCATGTGGACACACAAAATTAGTTGCACATTATTTATCGTCTCTCCAAATTGCCACTATTGTCTGCAACCTATCTTGTCACAAACCATAACCCTTTAGGTTGCATACAATTCTATAAATGGATAATTCAATAAGGCAAAACTAGAATTGCTATCCCCAGGAAACACTCCAGTTCTCGAGATTTGAAGACGATAGTGCGGTGCACAAACCTGATACGCTGTCACATATGCTCCACGTTCATGACCAGCACCATCTTCATGTAACGTGATGCTTCTCAAAACAAAAATTAGCAGCCGCTTCGACATTTCCCTTACACCGATTTAACGCCTCAACAGCTAATACCCTTGAAAATCCCATCTCAATCAACGAATTCAACTTCCGAGTCCTTCGAAAGCGAATAATCAAAGGTCGCTGTTGCACTTTAATCATTTGTAGTGCTCGATCCACACTCAGAGAGCTCAATGTGTGTCCATTTGCGTGCACAATCGCATCATACAGCTGTACTTGACCTATTTTTTCGGCGCCAAACATTCCATCCTTCGGATCGCGCGGGAAGCTTGTCACACAAAGTTCTCCATCAATTTTCTCTAAATACATTCCCAGCACGCGACAATCATTGCCAAAGCGAACAGTGTACTCATCTGGCTGCAATGGAGAATTGACCGCAATAGTGCGCGGCTGCATCGCAATAGAAGGCGCCACCACAGTGGAATCTTGTGCTCGACTACTGTTTCGAGACAATTCGACCTCTACATTTTGATGATGAACAGAGGTTTCTTCGAATCCATTGAGAGATGAGGAATTGGAGTGAGTCGAGCTGGTAGATGATTGGGTTTGATGGTCTGGAAGTTCATAAAACAGCAAAACAGGTTGGAATCTCCCTTTCAAACACTGGGAGACCACTCCATGCCAGGCGCCGAGATCGAGAACTCGACTATCATCGAACAAAAGCCACGTATTGTGTGCTGAACTGTAGAAAACAGCAACATAATGTCGGCCGTAATAGCACACAAATCCACGAAGATGATAAAATGTACGGAAACCACTTTTTAGAAGCTCTGTTGCTGGACCTGCAGCATCAAACGCCTTGGCGAGATCGATGCGATTGGAAATGTTGGAAAGGAGCTGCTGGACTTGACCGGTAGACGCTGAATCCGTAGCCCACAATATCGACATTGCAAAGACCATCGGAAATCGATGAATGGAACGCTACAGAAACGCAGTCAGTCATTGTCTTCCGGTAGACTTCGATCGAGTCAGAACCTGTTTGATATATCGCCCATTACATCCTGTCTCGTCACAAGCTGGAGCAACATCAGTGGTCGACATGTAGCGAAGCATATCTTCCATACACTTGAAGTTCCAGCTGTAACAATACGTGGCGTACGTGGTGAAAACCAGATTGCTGTATAGATCCCATGCAGAAGTGTGATGGCAGGTTCCACAAAGATATCGATCGTATATCTGATGGCTAAACACGACATGAGGGATGCTATTTGCATCATACACTGCCTCAGGAAGCTCCGTATAATCGTCCATACTCGCCGTTCGCGATGACAATTCGAGCACTTCGGCAGATTGATTCAGTTTTTGAGCTTGAGTAACATCCTTACATACGATATGAGCCAAGAGACAAGAAAGGAGACCTCAGATTTCGTACAGTTTCTTGATGCATGATGTTGAGCAGAGCTAGCTGGAAAGCAATGCTATCAATGCCTGAGATCTGAAGCACAAAAGTACATCGTATTGGCTTACCAAAGTCTCTTCGGCATCGTACATCATCCCTTCCTGGAAGTTCTTGTCCTGGATAGAGTGAAGTATATCGTTCAGTATTGACCACTGACTAAGAAGCAATATCCATACCGCTCTATACAACACGCTAAGACCTTTTCGAAGAGCACGGGAGTCCAAAGCGCCGCTAGAAGTATCATCATACATCCTCATGATTGACTACGAATGAATGGCTCAGCACACATCCATCGCATAGTTTCAACTCACGACACCTGCAAAGCTCGAAGAACGTTTGCTTCTACGGTGACTACTTCCTGCTTGATCTCAGCATTCAAAAGAAATTGACGCATCGATTGCAGATGCCAAAAGCTCTGTATGATAACATTCAAAAAGCAGCTATTTTCCCCTGACAGACACTACCCGTTAAGTGTTCACTTTCATACATCACAAGAAAGCACTTACCCGCATTGTTCACCAGTCCTCTATGTATCGAAGGACCTTTGAGCAAAATGTGTTTGCCTTTCTTTGTCATTTCGTCAATTGGCTTGAGACACGGAGAGGTTGATGGAGATGGATTAGAATCTGGTGAGAACTGATACGTAGCAAAGTCTCCTTCACATTCGTCTTCTTCCCCTGTAATCACTCTTAAGCCATGCAGCCATTGTCGTGCAGATGGCTCTGAAGGCGCCATAAGCTCTAAAACTCGCTCAACTTGATCAATCTGCTGAATCACAGTCACAAGAAGCCCACATTTCCGAGACCTCCATACGTCAACACTCTTGATTTTGTATCCACGAAGCGGTCGAATAAAATTCAAGTCTCCTGAAGAAGGTTGAAATTTAAAAGTCGATAGAACTCCGCTTTCTTTCGATAGAATACAGTATCTTAAATGTCGAGGACGCACGTTGACCATTGACCTTATTTTAAGATTTAGCCAGCCGCATGCTACAATGCTTCCAAAATTGGAAGAGGCTGATTGTGAGTGATTTTCGGTTGTTTGCTCCATAGTTGACTTCAAAACGGATTGTTGAGGCTTCAATGGGTTGATGGATACTATTCTCTTGAGATATGGAGAGAATCGGATCGTGACGAGCTCTAAACAACAGCAAAATGCGAAAAAAAATGATTCGTCTACTTCTTATTGTCGACTTTTTATTAAAATTGTCTGCCTATCATCAACTTACTATGATTGGCCAAAATCATGCAATTGGCTTTATTTACATTCCAATCGCTGTAGACCGATCACTGGCTCTTTGCAATCGAATGCCTGAGAGAAAACGAGCTAAAATTAAGTATATGGCTTTAAGTACTTCCTTTCTACATGCTTTTGCTATATATATACGTTGCTGCGGGACGATTGAATGTCTCCCGTCGATAGAGCCCGAGCCTTTGACTTTAATTAGATGACAAATGACTGGGTAAAAACAAGCATTTTTAGCCAATGCGCGTATTTATTCGTCCTCATCTTCTTCATCTAAATTGTAATGCACAGGTTTCCGTTGCCGTAGATTTCGTTGCGGAGTAAAGGAAAGCATCGATGATTCATTCGTCTCTGATGAGCGCAATCGACGAGATACTGACGCTAACCTTTGGCTAACGACTTGGAATTTATTGTCAAGCTTTTTCAATCGCTTTTGTAAGGTAGTTGTGAGTCGATGCCATAAGCTGAGATCACCAGAATGAGTCGAAATGGACAAGTCATCCAGGAACTCGCTCAATTCAGCGAGTGTCGTACAAACCTAAAATGAGATTTCATAATCAACCGTACATCCTAACGATATCGAACGTACCGGTTCCCAATTGCTTCCGTCAATCGCCGAAGAGCGACACAACCAAAAAGCTGAAGGATTGAGATGTGATTCATTTTCCAAGATCCAGTACACTTGATCGTTTGCGTCTATCCCGGCGTACGTATCTCTCTGTATGATTGGTTGAGAAACGTGAAGGATCCCAATGAGAGATAAAATACCAGCGTCTTCTCGTTCTCCAAACATCTTATGGAATCACTCAAACTTGTGTTTTCATCGAATTGCTGTTCGCAGATGTATTTCAGTAACAGAATTCGGCTTGATAGACTCATTTCCGAATACGAATCGTTTGGATCAATGCATTTCAGAATCGTGTGGTCATCACGGCTGTTTGCGATGAATCTGCGCAACGTATCGCTCCATTTTCGTCCTCTAGGAAGCATACAAGTAAGCTTAATTGCTGAATATTTCATACTTACTTGCTAATTGGAAATCCAATGTTCTTCAACAATTGGGTATAAACTCGTGAGAGGATATGTTCGTGTGATAAAGGGTTCAAGACAGCATCCGCTAATGTCTAAAGCACGGTTCAGGAGTTCAGTTGATCTCAATCATTCAAGAAATGTCGTACCTCGAGCTCAATATGCTGCGTAGAAACCTCGAGCCCCATCGCGCGGAATCTGTTCAACAATCGAAACGCCACTGCAAAATTGCAGTCTCGCTGGATATCGATATATTTGCAATCATTCCGCCGAGAATTTCGGTTCGTGTTTTTCCTATCATCCCGCATCGATCCATGAGCTTTTTCACAATGCCGACAAAGCCACTCATCGGCGCCTGTGTCCTCCACTTTGACAAGATAGCATTCCTTTGTAAAAACAAAGCGATAATCATCAAATTCGGATGGATTCATGACAAACCTGATGAATTGTCATTTCACATGCATGACAACGTAGATCACAGCGTTTGGAACTCTTTGTGCTTGTCCTTCCACAAACGCGACAAATGTCACTGATCCGTATCAAACGCTGTACCATTTTCCGATGAACATCCTTGTTCAATTGATGTTTATTCTTGTAGCCGGAATGTGCTTTTTCTCCTATTCCGTTCGAACAATCGATCTGTAGCCATCCGTTCAGCGTATTCTTTGGCCTTACAGGCGGCTTTTTCGCTCGTAGAACTCTATTCTCTTCAGTACAAAACGTTATTTGATACCCGGTTAGGAAATTGGCATCAACGCCATACTTTTGTGGCTTATTCGTACGTTTAGAGCCTTTGCCATTCGCATTTTGCGTCACGGATTTCGTCATGCTGAATCAGTTCTCAACTTGATATGGATGAGAGATGGCAAGTCTACTAATCAAGATTTCAATGTACGCGATTGGATATCAATTCTACTGATTTTTTTTATTGGTTTCTAGAATCCTTTGAGCCTTTTCGACATAACCAATGGAAGAAGTAGCACATTTGCATCGCAAATTGCTTCGTTTTCAGCGAGGAGACAGCACAGACATCGGTGAAGCGCTAGACCTGCTTCGAGCACTGGAATCGAAGCCTATCACAGTCAATATTCTGAAAGAAACAAAACTAGGCCAAACTGTTGCCAAGCTTCGAAAACATGACAGCGAAAAGATTCAAAATCAGTCAAGAAATTTAATTCACAGCTGGAAATCCATTCTTACACTCTCTCCTCGCACCAATTCGTCCTCAAGCTTATCACCAACAGCTGCGGGGACTTTGGCAAAAAGCGCTTCATCCATAAGCAAACCAAAATCTCCTTCTGTAGAGACACCCAAACGCAAGGAGACAAAAAGCAGCTCCTCTGCATCCTTTTTACCGCCAGGATTGGATAAAATGCGTGCCACCGTGCGTACAAAGATGAAGGAGAATCTTGAGCTCGCTGATGCTGACACTTCGAATGCTCCTGATGTAGCTACTGCAATTGAAATCGCTATGGCACGAATGTTTAGTGTCGGGTTCCCCGGAGAGAACAAGAAAGATTATACTGCCAAGTTCCGTCAGTTGTCATTCAACTTGAAAAAGAATGCTCGATTGCGTGAAGACTTGCTCCTGGATGTTGTGAGTGCCGAACAACTCATCAACATGTCACCCGAAGAACTCGCTACGGATGAGAAGCGACATGAAATAGAGAAATTACGAGATGATGCTTTCCAAAGAGCACGTTTGGATTGGGCTGACGCAAATGAAGACAAAATCAACAAGCAGTGTGGCATTGAGAAGAATAGTAAAGGCTTATTCACATGTGGTCGATGTAAATCATCGAAAACTAGCAATACGCAGAAGCAGACTCGTAGTGCTGATGAGCCAATGACTGTATTTGTACAGTGTCATAACTGTGGAAATCGTTGGAAGTGTTGAGCTCTCATTACTTTTTTACAACTCGCCTCGGTCCATCGTAAAAGAATACTTTTCAACTATGTAATTGTATGTATTGCCATCTCGCTCCAATTGCGCGGTCGTCTTCCTTTCGCATCATCTCGTATACCATTGGACTCCATCGCTGTTCTTTTGGGCTCATCATCAGCTCAACAAAATGGCAGCCAAAACACTCCGATGCGTGCCATGTTGCCGCAAATCAAGCACCAAATTGCTCAGCTGGGCACTTCCTGCAAGCCTTATTACTCGACATAGCTTTGATACCGAATTGAGAGCTCTGCCAAGCCCAAATGTCTCCAATTATCTACAGATCTCGACATGGTTTCTAAAGACACAGCTCGATGTATGCCCAGGCTCCTTCCATGTTGAATCCCAAAGATCGATGAAATTTCAGTTTCGAGTGACCTGATCCATAATTAGCCTCATGGAGGAACAACGGAGTCCTGAGCTGTCTGCTGAATGCGCTTCTTCGTCGTCCGTCAAAGATGTAGATACATTGTAAGTGGAGACCTTGAATAGGCTTTGAGTCTAAGCACGTTCACTATCGTAGCAAAGATGCAAAGCTGCTTCAGAAAGAGTCTGAGGAGTGGGACATGGAAATGAATTTTACCAAGGAGACGGCTGAGGTAAGCTACTGATGGAAAGCCGGCGATTTTAGACTGAAAGGAAGGATAGGATCGTGAATTTATCGCTTCGTTTGGACTTGACCCGGATGCAGCCTCAGAGCCCGGAGAATGGAACGTAGGCTCTCAGCACGCAACCGAACAAGCGAAAAGCGATTCAGCTTGGAGCGATATTCCCGTCGTTCAGGCTTCCTCGTCCAAAATTCTCGTGGATGCCATGACGCAATGGCGCTGCTTCATCGCATCGGAGTCTCCTCAGGAAGAATCCGAAAGGCTTCGCGGTAGGCTCAATTACACCAAAGCCGATAAGCTAACTATTGTCCTCGCTAGCTTTACGTCAGAGTCTTGAAGAGGATCTGAAGGCTACGCCATCGTGCAAAGAACTTGTTGGCGATGTTCGATTGTTACGCTTCCTTCGGGGGTGTAAGCTCAACGTGTCGGAGGCAGCATTGAAATATCGAGAGATGCTTCAATTACGCAAAACGCATCAGCTCGATCCTATTCGGTCCAGAATCATCGACGAAAATCTCCATCCTGAGCAATTTCCGCATTACGATAAAGTCGTTTCCAACGTGCCATTTGCCCACAGCTTTGACGCTTGTGAGGCCGTAGACAGCTCCCCGATGGAGATCAATGTCTTCAGCTTTGAGCTGACAGGTTTCATCGACTTGAAAGGCCTCGAGATGAGCGTTTCCAATGACGAATGGATGGAGTTTCTGGCGTACGAATTGGAATATCGGTCCATCCAACTCGATCGATTGAGTCGGGAGAAGGAATGTTTGGTCCAAACGGTTTTTGTCAAAGACCTTGGTGGATTCTCATTTCTTCGCGGCTACCCGACGAGAATCTTGACACTCTTTCGCAATTCTATTGCCTTGGCAACAGCATGCTACCCAGAAACCATACGTGTGACTCTGTTCCTAAACGCACCTTGGCTCTTCCATCGACTTTGGCGATCGCTCAGTCCATATCTCCAGCAGACACAGCTCAATAAAATCGATATGCGTGGCAGTGAGACCTATGAATCGCTTCTTCAGATGCTCGGGGGGCGTGATCAATTGCCAACGTTAATGGGTGGCAAGAGCACAAGCATTTCTATCCCGCGCACCGGCCTACTTGCTGGAGATTCCTACGCACTTCTTTGTGAGCATGGAGCCGTGGAAGTAGACATTTCAGCCCGTAAAAGCCTTCAAATTCCATTCCGGACACTGCTGAATGACACGGTTTGCTGGGAATTCCTAGTACAGAATCTGGATGTAGATTTCGAGGTAAGATTGCGGACGCAGGGTGAGCAAGGTGGCGCGTCAGAATGGGCCATATTGACTAGAACTCGCGTACCGCATGGAGAGCAAGTGACCGGGGAGTACAGAGCCACGGAGGATGCGACAATCGTCCTTGTCTGGGACAATTCATATTCTTGGGCGAGAAGCAAACGCATCGCATACAAGGCCAAAGTCGTTCGAGCCACACATGATTTCTCCAGGCTGGACACCAGCGTCTAAGACATTTTGGTCGACTCGAGGCAAAAATAGCGATAAAAGGCTTGGAAAATGGAAAGCTTCTGGCCATATTACTTTATTTCTCGCTCTACTGCTTTTCACTTTTTCAAATGCGAATGGAATTCAGTTGCTGGAGAAATTCTTCCGCGTTTAGGAGCTCTGTGCATCCATACCAAATGGTTTTCGGGCTGGATTGTGATTTGGCATACGCCATGAGATTCTGATACTCATTATAGTTTCCACCTCCAATCATGAAGACAATTGCCTCACGAAACGGAGTCCGCTGTCTTGGAACTTGGCCATGAGCTCCGTTGGCTGTGATCTTTGGATCCAGATAGATAAAATCGTCGTCTTCGGTGTTGGGTCGGAGCTCGCAAATTGCATCTGTTACACGTGTAACATGCAACTTCTTATTCTCTGGGAGAAAATTCTTCACGCTGGCGGCTGCCTGGGCTAAAAATCCTTGAGCCAAGCCTTTGAATTTACTCATACTGGCCGCCGAGCTCTGAACTGGGTGAGAATTTGCTTCTGTTAGTGCGCCACCGACACTCGCATGTTTCTGAAATGCAGTGTGCTTTTTGATATACGTCCACGCGGTCATGAAAGAGAGACCACTTTCTTGTGTGTTTGCTTCTTCTAAATGTTTGTACAACGCCTCAAAGTCTGCAATTTCGGTGGTACTCGCGCCACTTGTCAAGAAATAAATCATCAGCACGCGAACTTTATCGGCCAATGTGCCCACATCCTTTGACGCGAGAACCTGAGCAATCTCGCTTTTGTCAACAGAGGAGCCATTTATAAGCTTTTGCTCGAGCATGGAAAATGTTGGAATATGACGTGCGGTGATAATTTCAAAGGCTGCTTGGAAGATGTTTGTGTGCACCTCCAGCATTTTCTTCTTTTCCACGAGCATTGGTAAGGTATCTACTGCATCCACAAGATCCTTAGTTCCAGTCATTAGCGTATCGTGTCCTCCAGTCTGCGCACAAAATGACATAAAACAAAATTTTGTACATACAAACGAGCCGTACCTTTGCCCGAATCTGCTCTTCCTTGCGTGTGACTTGTTTCATTTCTTCTTCGTTTGCGTCGATGGCATCGGGAAAGAGACTTCCAGCATGAAGCCGGAAGAAGGAATCTGAAACGATATCGAGATCGTACGTCTTCTCAATGACATCTTGTGCATGCTCCTCAGCTGATTTCTTGACACGTACTTTGACTCGATTCATGTTAACCTTGAGCAGATCGTCTACTAATGCTTGATACGTTGAAGGATGATGAAGCATGGAGGGAAGATCCTCATTACGATCCATAAGTATCAATACCGGCCGCTGGAACGAGTTTTGAGCATCCGTTGCTTGGAACAGGTTGAGTCGATCTACAGTTGCGTTGGAAATATGTTTGCGGATCAGTTGTGTGAGTGAATTTGCGACGATTTGTGCTGGGCCTTCATGACGCGGCGCTCGAATGACTGGGATCTGTTTAGCGGTCGAAAGCACGGAAAATAGCTTCTCAGCGATTCCATGCATCAAATCCATTATCTCTTTCTCCTCCAGCATCGGTTTATTGTAATTCAAATAGCTTTGTGATTGTTTCAATGAAAACAAACTTGGCTCCAGTGTTACAAATCCGATGAATTGCTCCATCACTTTGGCGATCTTAGTGGCACAATTCTCTTCCACACATCTTTTTGCAAAGTATTCCATCATATTCTGACTCAATGGAGCGATAAAATTGACATGAGCCGAGTCGTAGAGATCTCTTTTGCAGTCATTTACGATGATCTCTATATTCTCCGTCGTCGCCAAGACAAAGTAGATCGCTGGAACATCGGCAATAGGATCCCGTGGGGAATCGATGAGAAGATGAAGCGTGACGCCTTTTTTCCGAAGCTGCTGCAGCTTCAAGATGGGAGAGATAATATCGCGTCCGAACGAATCATAAATCAGAATCTTCCATTGCTCGCTCCAGCTTTCCGATGTTTTCTTGGATTCTGAATTGAAATCCAGCATTTTCAGTACATTTTCTATGAATACAGTTGGGGAGTGAGTTAAAGCAGTCGACAGCAAGTTCGCCAACCTTTTTGTTTTGTCTGTAGCGAAGTCGGAACCATTTCCATCGCCATGCCCGCGATGTACGCAAAGAATGAATTTAAAAGATGTATTACTTTATATGGTTTATCAAATCGGATGAGTCGTAAAGGTTTGTCCAAAATGCTTCGCCGCTTTATCCTCACGGCGCTCGTATACTCAATCGTACATTTGCCTCAACGGAGGAAACTTGACGAAGAGTTCTGTCCAACATTTCAGTCACACGGAGATATATATCACGAGTTTCAAGATCAGATTCGAGTGACGGACGATGGGATTGACTCGTGAAGGAGTCTTCTTTTGATACAGACATCGCTTTGGAGCCTTGTTGGCTAATTCTTCGCAGCACGGGATGAGATGAAGCCGCTGATGCTGCACTGGATGAAGTAGAAGATACAAATGTCAATGTGCAGGCCACTCGAACATGCTTGAGAAATCGGGTTATTGACGCATGTGCTGCTTTCGTGACCACAATATCGTTTATACGTAAAAGGATGTTTCCATGGTGAAGTGCTTCGACTCCTAAAGCTGTGCTTTTGGAATTGATTTTTAATATTCGAGCACCAACATTTCCGTTTAAAGGCTCAAATACGATCCCCAGTTTATCGGAAGGATTCCAAAGTACATCCATTCGATCGTGAGTGAGATTTGCATTCAGTGACAGCCCTGATGAGGAACTCCGACATGTGCTAGTGGAGGAACTCGCACTCGACCGGATTTCTGAGCCAAGTAGTTGTAGCTGAGTGACGAGATCTCCCAATTGGCGACATATGTTGATCGAGTGTGTACTTACAGATTGACCAGTGTCAGGGAACTCGTCGTCATTTGGATACACCGAAGAAGGATTTAATGATTCGGAGTGTCTGACTTGATTAAAGCTTCCACTCGAACCTGTATCCACCAACATTGGCATGATGGACCGGGTGCTGCAATCTGACGAATGGCCCGTTTGATTATCTCTCTGTAGCATTCGCTTGTAATCATAAGAAGTGGCTGTCGAGATTTTCCCGACACTGGATGCAGTCTTCCGAATCCATTCAGTTGTAAAACTCGGTAAGGAGTTTTCCATTGCGAGTTCTACAGCATATCTTCCATTTCCATCAGGCAAAATTGTAGCCTCCGGGAAAGCTTTCACAATGGCTTTGATATGCACACCCAATAAATTATTTTTAATCGCGACGTGGAGTGGTAACATGCCGGAAAAATTTGGTAATTCACAAGCCAGCGGGAAAGCATTGATGATTTTATCAAGAGTCTCGATAGGAATACTCGGTTCCGTACACGCCCAGTGCAGTGGTAGCATGTTAAATTCATCAGCAGTTCTAGCTAGAGACTTTTCTGTTTCCAGAAGGCCAAGTACGCCGTTCCAATCGGCTTGCTCTGCGCAAGAGAGTATACTTTTCTCGGAAGACATAATGCTTTGGTGCAGGATTTTGTGGATGCTACTCACCTGTGAGCATTCATATATCGTGAATTTGCGGTATGGGCTCACCTCTTCCGCGTGGTATAGAGCACTGTCAGAATGTATACCTTGTAGGACCGGATCATGAATGATAGGAGACTGTAGAGGCAGTCAGCTGGTGCGGTTTTATTCGCTTAAAATAAGCACGGGAGGGTTACTCAGATTTGCAATCTGAATATAAATCTGATACGAGAAGATCACAATGATGAAAAGCCGGACTTGGTCGGGCGTCTTCACGTGACTCTCTTATCTTACTCTGCGAATTCGGGGCTACATTTTGTAGAGAACCGATTTCCACTGATTTGCGCAACAAACCCTGCTCGTTTTAAAGCTTTTTTTGGCAGTTAAGGCTACCTTGATATATGCGGGAAGTTGTACTTAAGCATTTCTCTTGTAAAAGGTATACATACGAATCGTGAGACCACCATACATAAGAAGAGCGCATTACTGCTCTCCAAGACACTTTCTAAGCAATTTTTCGGTTATTCACGAGCACGTGGGAAAGCATTAATAATTTTAACTAGTCTCGATAGGAATTTCGGTTCTGTACACGCCCAGTGCAGTGGTAGCATGTTAAATTCATCAGCAGTTCTAGCTAGAGACTTTTCTGTTTCCAGAAGGCCAAGTACGCCATTCCAATCGGCTTGCTCCGCGCAAGAGAGTGTACTTCTCTTTAAGGTTCGACAGTGATGCAGGATTTTGTGGATGCTAAACACCTGTGAGCATTCATATATTGTGAATGTGCGGTATGGGCAAACCTGTTCTACGTGGTATGAAGCACTGTTAGAATATATACCTTGTAGGAGCGAATGATTAAAATTAGACGACTGTCGAGGGATCTACCTTGATCCGGATTATTCGCTTGAAATATGCTTAGGAGGATTACTCACACTTGCAATCTGAATATCGATCTGATACGAGAAGATCACAATGATGAAAAGCCGGACCTTAGGCCGGCGGCTTTGCGTGTCTCTCTGCTAATTCTGGACCACATTTCTCGTTTTGCGATAGATCCCAATCGGCTATCTGAATGAGTGCGAGCATCAACGACGCGACCACTGTCGAGATCGGACTCGATCCGGCTGAGAAGTCAGTAGAAGATCTCAATATATGGTCTCTAAGAGACGTATCGAAGAAAAGCTCCCAAATCTGCTTCATCCTCTCGAAATTTACAAATTCTCTATTCAAGTATGATCGTTTGCCCGACGATAAGACTCTGACTGTGCAGAACAATAGTCCGCGTCCAAATAAGTACGAGTGGTGTGATGGAATCCGAGGAATAGCAGCTTTTGTCGTTCTTTTCCATCATATTCAATGTACATTTTTTGGAGAAGGCGTAAATGCGCACGTGAGTAAGCTTTTTATTGGTTAACACTTCTAATACTTTTTCCAGGTTGGCCCGATGTATCTAGTTCCTCTAGAGCTTCTTACTCGAGGACAACAGGCAGTGCATCTATTTTTCGTTTTATCAGGATTTGTCCTCTCGGTTTCGTTTATTGCCAAGCTTTACAATGTAGAAGTAATATCTGATTCCATTCAAGACGATGATGTTCGAAGTCAAAAGATGAAAGATGTGCAGTACAGTGGCTTCCTTTCAATATCCTCAACATCTTGCCGTCGATTCGCAAGATTATTTGTGCCCTGTTTCATCAGCGGATGGATCGCGTTCCTGTCGACAGAGATACTGAATACTCATGTCGATTGTGCAAAGTTACTAAATTCTGATATGCTTAAAGATAAGGGCTGGCTGAGTCGCGTGTGTCGTGCCAAAGCTTCAGACACGGAGAGTACTCTATTATGGAAATATATTCAAATCGCAACGATAAAGGTGTGGGATGGTGGATCTGTTAACCCGTACAATAGAGCGATGTGGACAATGCACGTGGAACTCGCCGGCTCCGCCATTGTGATGTTCACATTACTCATGGTTGCCAATATCCGGTGGCGGTATCGAACAGCTGCGCTTATAGCAGCATTTATGTTCACTTTCAATGCGAGTGCGGATCAGACAACCAATGATTATTCATCATTTTATAGTGGGATGCTGATAGCCCAGCTTATAGTTTATCCGCCACTTGTGAATTTCTCTCTGAAGGCATGGAGGCCGCAGTGGCTTGGAGTGGAATGGTATGGAGTTGTGCTTCAAAGTGGCTTCGCTATTTTGGGTATGTATCTATTGTCTGTCCCGTACGGGGCGGACAATGGCGAGAACCGTTATTCGTGGGTCTTGAAATTTTTCAAACCTTTTGGTCTAGATGTTGTTAAGGCTGCAAATCGCATTGGAGCTCTCATATTTATGCTCGTTTTAGCTTTCTCTCCTGGCATGCAAAGATTTCTCACGCATCGAGTTTTTCGTTTTATGGGACGCATCTCGTTTCTATTGTATCTTCTCCATTTCGAGGTTCTCATGACAGTTGGTGTTCCGGTGGCGTATACTATGGATATTCATGATGTATTACCATACGAGCACGCCAGATATGTCGCAAGTGCTGTTTGCGTGGTAGTGTCAGTTGTGGCGGGATACTTTGCCACTATTTTGATTGATGAACCGGTCCAGCGTGGACTTCGTCTTTTCGAAAAGCGACTAAAAATTGTAGCCAGATGATCGAACTATCGAAAAATCGATTGTTGCCAGTAACTCGTTTATAACAAACAAATACATTGATTTTGTTTATTCGATGGTGGAGCGACTACAATTAGGAGGGATGCCATCGGCCGATTTACATTCGACCAGCTTTTCAACTTCAGCAATGTGACGAGCCGTGTATTCCAGCACCTTATAAACCTGCTCTCCGAGATGGTGGACTCGATCAGGATTCTTGAATGCGGTACCAATGACCATATTATCGATCTTTCCGGTGTTTAGATTACTTGAGATGTGAATTTTCCTCAATTCATGCTCTACAATAGCGTGACGCTTTTGTATGAGCAAATGCCGTTGAAGGCGTTGCTGAGGCGTTGCATAGGCCCACTGGGCATAATGCAGTGCGGAGATGATGTACTCCCGTAGTTGAGGGGACTCTTTTGCAAGCTGTATTGTGCTTGTTACAGACTGACCATTTGGCATCAAACATTTGCAGGTATCAAGGTTGGTGTCAAGACTCAAAATTGCTCTGTCAGAGAACAATACACGGACTCGCCCGTCCGCATAGGCTCGGAATCTTCCACTCGAATTATTGCTGTCATCGATCAGTCCATGCTGCAAAAAAGGACATATGTAGAGCTCAAGTGCAGATACACGAGTAGGAACTTACTTTTATATTCGGCTCCTTTTTTTCTGCTTTAGCCAGCCTCTTGTTTGCGCAAGAGATGTCTAAAAGTACTTCCGCATGTCGGCAAATCGGGGGCAAATGAAAGCGTTCCTCGATGTCAGATTCTTGAACGCTGCGGACGTACAATGGGATCGCCACAGTCGTGAACTGCTGGAGTAGCGTTCCGTTCCTTTGATACATCCGAAAGTAGCCGCGCTCACATTCCAACAGCAGATTTTTTTCCAAATGAAGTGCCTTGACCAAAGCAATTATTAGCGGCAAATTAGCTTAAAAGGAGGGTAGATATCTTACGTAGACGCGGTTGTGCGTGGGTTTGGCGACTGAGAAATAAGCGACTTGATCTCGTATGTCCACAGCTGTCTCACGTAATACTTTAGAGGCGGATCCATGCGCATACTGCAGCAATCCAACCGATGAAGCGGTCGATGCAGAGCAATCTCGAGTCACACAGGCTTGATTTTGAGGTAATTGTGACGTGAAGCTGGTGTCGTCTTCTTCGAAATCGCTTGGTTTGAATTCCTCTTTGTTGACACTTTGCAAAAGCCGCACAGGATACTTGAAACATTCGGGAGTCAGCTCAGTGGGAAATGTCTGTTGCTGTTGGATTATTCCGAGCACTTCACTGTGAGCACCAGCGACGACCTGAACTTGATAACACACGTCCACCATTTTACTGTCAAAGGAGAGGCAGATACGAGCATATCCGTCCAACGACTCCATCTCAAATCGTTTCGAAGATTCATTATAAAATGAGGCCTTTGACGCTTGGATCAATCTCAAGTTTGGCCAACGCGCTTTGAGTAATTTGACACGATCATAGGAGTCGCGAATGCTGCGTTTTTGTTGCTTTGGTATCGTCGCAATATGGCAAAAAGGAGCGAAATTTCCTTCAGTCGCTACTACGAAGCGATTCCTTAGCGACAGAGTTTTCTCTAGCAAAGTTGCATGGGCCGATAGCAATGTGCTGGTAAAATGATTGCAAGTCTTTCCATCGGGCTGAAGTATGGAGTATTTGTGACCAGATGGGCTTACATAGAGACTACAAATCCCTTTCTGACCTGCAAATCGCGCAAGAACTGAAGCATCCTTCTGTATTAGACAATGATGAAGCTCCATCCCTTTACTTTATAACGAAAGTGTGAACGTCGCTCAGAAAGCCCGCGAAACTGATGAAGTGATCCCTCAATGCCAGTCAAATACTATCAAGATTAACCGCATTTAGAGCCTATGTAAGCAGCGTAATTAGTAGTGGACCTAGTAAAAAAAGTGACACTGGCTGTGTCTCAACTTTAAATACTGCTGCAATGGAAGCTCCAGCAAGCTAGCCATCGCTGTAGAAGGCCCCGATGGTATAATCGTCCTTCTCACGGTGTGAGGCATACGTTTCAATCAAATCAGATGGCAACAATTCCATCGAGCCACCTACTGGCCACGCATGTCGCAATGGATAACATACGGCACTGTCTCTATTGACAAGTATATGCCACAGCACGGCCAAACGATAAGCTGAGATCTTAAAAAGTATGACTTCGATTCAACTCGCCACTGACGAAATAATAATTCACTTTAGATACACGTACCCATCCGAAGTGGACGAAGTCATGTAAGATTTGTTTCGCCATTAAAGTGCGAGCAAATTATCACAATATTCCTCTTTTGCATACGATTCGATCAGTCTAACGCAAACCTATGCAACGTCTGTCTACTCTTCGTTCTCTGTCATTACGTTGTCGGCTGCTTCGTGACGGAAAGAGCATTCCAAATTCTGGATTTTTCGCACTAGTCTCGATAGAGTCTAAACCAAACTGACTGGTTAATAGACAGCGTGCGAGTTGTTCTTTCGTCACGAAGGCACCACAATTGAAAAATCAAAGTTTTAGAAAATACGTTAGAAAAATGGCTTTGGAAAGCAATCGAATTACTTTAAACGCAATGCATACGACGGTTGTCACAACACGAAAGGATGGAAGTCATACGGATTATGCCATTCGAGTTGTATCGAAACGTTCCGGGAAGGAAGAAATCGTATACCGTCGATTCTCTGCATTCTTACAACTTCAGCAGCTTGCTCAACGACTCTTTCATGAGAAGCGATTCTGTTGTGGTAGTGATGGGAATTGTCTATTAGTCACGTATTTAGAAGCACTCTTTTACACGATGCAATTCCCCAAATTACAGGGCACAGTGTTGGGCAAAAACTCGAAACATGTCGTTCGCGATCGCATCTTCCTACTCAACACATTTCTACTACAGCTGGAAACAGCTTTGAACAAAATTCCACCAGTAACATTGGATCAATGTGAGAAACAGCGTTGCAAACTTGTCAAACTGATCAAAAGCTTTTATGGGTGTCTCGAAACAAATCGCAAAGAGCACGCCAACTCACTATAGAAACAGCTTTGCTGTTTATTATCAGCAGCCGATGACGATCCATTTCCGATCTGTGGGTCGACGAGATAGAGTCATCAAGAAACTTTTGATATTGACAAAAGTATGAAATACGGCGCACTGTAAAGGTCGAAATAAAGATGACGTTCAAATTCGATTGCTATTTTTTGTCTTTGATCTCACGAGTCGTATTCGTACCGTCTCTTGGATCTGGAAGACGGATAAACGATGGAAGTGAGCCAATCGGTCAAGGATGCTGATCATTGGAATCAGATTCTAGCCATGACTGAGCAAAAACTAGTCGTCGTAGATCTGCATAGAAGCTGGTGCGGTCCGTGTAAGATCATGGAACCAACGTATAGAAGAATGGTTGCAGAAATAGAGAATGCCCAAGAGCGTTTGTTGTTTGTTTCGGTAAAGCGCATTGATTGATCATGTTATTCTAATATGGTGATCTCCGATACTCTTGTAGCTCGATCAGAGTATGCTCTTGATTGACACGGAAAACGTTCCGAGTTGCAAGCCGAGGTTTCTGCTCTACCGGGTAATCGATCGTATAACTCATTTTGGTCGTTGAGATTTATTCCCGTCTCTTTTAGGAGCGTAAACCCATTGCCGAAGTTGCAGGGGCTAATGCTCCGAAACTGGAATTGCTTGTTCGTCAGCATTGTCCCTCATTGAAAAGTGATGATGAAGATCCATAATTTCTTCTCCCCCGTATCGAAATGCTACACAAGCTTCGCTAATGGAAATTTACTTGGATATTTTGATGCCTCGGTGCTGTCAGTATAAGCGAAAGATGCGTTCCCGGCAGATCCCAACTTGCACCGTTTGCATCGATCTCGATAGGAGAAATTCTAAATGATTCATATTGTTCGCTGATTACAATCTAAGCCACAAAATGTTCAGAAGATGGTGCTTCTTACATGATTGCCACAGACGCTGCATTTCCAGTCACCCTGCGTATAAGCACTTCATGTTTACCGCATCACTGTAGGAAGACTGCATCGGTTCACTTACCGGCCACCATTCCATATGAGGTGCGACCTTGAAGGTGTTCTCCGCAGTTAGCATGCTCGTGTCTTCAATCTGAGTGACATCCAAATGTGTATCTGTCTTTGTGTGTGGCTGGAAGCGTCTAACAAGAAGAGTGTTATCCCGATGATGTAAACCCAGCTCAAGCAGAAACAACTTGCCTGGCACTGGCTCGTAATTTTGATGCCGACTGTGAATAGAGACTCGGGAACAATGAGGTGACAGGCAAGGCATAAAATTTACGACCCGGAGTTTTTGTGACTAAGCTACTGATATCATTCAAGAATTCTGCTTCAATCTCTTCATCAGTTTCTTCACAAGTGCCTTGGTTCGACAAATTCTCGCTCAGTTGAAATTTCGTCTCGTTCACGTCCTTAAGAAAATCTTTCACCCAAAGCGTATCCAAATGTACACTTGACGTATCATTCCAGGAATCAGAGTCCCGAGAGCTCGAGGACGAAATGGGAGAGTCCACAAACAAAATCTCATCGTGTGTTGCTGTCCAAATTGGGGCGTTTGCATCCAGCAAAAGCTCCACGGATCCCCACGCTTCACAAACGGCTTCATATAGCGTCTTACTTAGCTCCAATTCACCATAATTGCTACTTTCTAATCTCGACTTTTTCTGTGAAGCCTGATTCAGGGAAGTATTGGCCAAAGGTGTGAGCATACACTGCTCAAAAGATAGCGCTCTCATTGATTGAGAGAACTCAACGCGTCGAGAATCGAATTCCGGTCCTTGATAATTGGCAAAATAAGTATTTTGTGGGGTGTGAAGCAATAAAGGAAGCATCAACGGAGACGAAGGAGGCAATGGAGGAGTGCCAGGAAGCGGTGGTTGTCTCGGCAATGGCGGTGGCGGGTAAGGCGGTAGCGGAGGATTCATTTTCGAAAGCATGTTTCAGGTTGACTTTGAACTGCAGAATGAATTGCAACTAACGTTTACGGTCGATGCAAAAGGTTGAACTCAAAGTGATCGATAAGGGGGAATGAGGAATGCGGGAAAGTGTTTCTTCGACACTGCGCTTTCCATGTCGATACCCTTTTTATTCACTGGAAAGAAAATGCGCTTTGTCCTTCCTTCGAGGCGCAGTATCAAAGTTCAAGTGGACCATCATTTCGCGCTGGCGGAAGTGGCATCCATGTGATCATCACTCTCTGCTTAATTTAACTGCAACAATACGGTACCATATGTGAATGGCTGTTCCTTGATAATGCGATCAATTATCCGTGCAAAATGGCAACCTTTGCTAAGAAGTAATGTACTGGCAATACGACATAGAGGAAACGACTTTATGGCTCAACAGACGGTCATGTGGTATCATATCGTTAAGAAGAAGAGCTGGCATGAAACAGAGAAACTAAAAGGAAAAATTCTTGAGATACAAAGCACCATAGAATCATCATTAGATGCTTTCCAACATCTAAGAAGTCTCGATATATCATTAGGAAGCCGCTATTACGCTGTACTACTTGCAAAACTGCAAGCAAATTCAGATTACTCGCAGATAAAGCGTGTTTTACAGGAGAAAAGAAACGATGAGCGGATATATGAGTGTCTGACGCTGAACACATACAAAATTGATTTTCTCCAATTGTGTCGCTTTCGTATGCTTTTGAACTTGCATGAAAAAGACTTGGACAAGGTTCAAGATTGTTTTGATACCTGTCTTCGTGGAAGACACAACAAATTGGGCATTTATGAGGAAGATCCGTACAACTTATTGCTGCGATTAGAGTGTGTGTTTCCATTCCCTTCAGAAAAACTCGAGAATATTTTCAACAGAATCAAGCAGATTCTGGCGGTAATGGATCGGAACGGACAAAGAATCTCATTTTCAGCATCCCACACGCTGGCTCGCTTCATTTTTGGACAGCCAAAAAGTTGTTTGGCAGAGTTTAAAGTCTCACACACGCGCGAGTTAGACGCGGAAGGTGTCGCATGTGCTGGCGTGGTCATCAAGGAGCTGTTTTCAAGGTACCCGACCTTATTTGAGGATAAGTCATGGCTTGTTTCACAACTTATTAGCGACGCCGCTTGTGCAAGCGATCGTGAGTCATGTCTCGTCTTGGTAGGGTACGCTCAAGAGCTCAATATTCCCATCTCTGAATCCGTTTTCGGTCATCTATTACGTCTGACGCAGATTGAGGACTCAGTTGTTGATAAACTTTACGCTGATTTCAAATCTAGAGACGCTGTGTGTCCTGTCCGAAGCGAGGCTGGAAGACCAGGACAAAGGTTGTTGCACTCTGCGGTCACTGATCGAGACTTTTATCGAATTATGGTCTTGTTGCACGAAATGGAGCATTATAAAGTGGAAGCACATCCCAGTACTCTCATAACGCTGCTGAAAGCTGTATCTACACATCGCCAAGAATGTCATGACGCCAAGCACGTAGCTGGTACCGAGAAAGAGATTGAGCCGGGCTGTCCTTCTATCCTGGAGCTATTTCAGATGTTTCCGTTCGTTTTTGGTGATTCTCTAGAAGCTGCTGTTCATGGAATACGACTCAGTGCAATGGCCAAAGAGTACGAGGGAGCGCTAAAAATTCTCCGGTCGCGAATTTGGACTCGTGACATGCAATTTCCCAAAATTCTCTTCGCCTCATTTCTGTATATAAGTATGCGCACTGATCGCATTTCTGGTGAAATGGTGGGCGATGTTCATCCACGGGAATCCATCTTGGTCGAAATCCAACAGCTTTACGAGCTGCAACATGGAAAAGCGAGATATCCTCTGTATGGGCTCATCGCTCGGCATTGCGAGTATCGAGATGATTTCGAAACGTTTCTCCAATTTTTAGATCGATGGCAGCGAAGTACACCCATCGATCAACCACCAGCACTCTCGCCTAAAGCATCGAAGCGTGCCCTGCGGTACTTTACAAGGCAATTGTACAAGTTGCGAGAAACAGCCGACCAGCGAAATGACGTCCGAATCGAAGATGAGGAAGTAATTATAACATTCCTAAAGCGATATGATCGAGTTTTTGTGTGGAATCGTCGGAATCTCTCCGATTTGCTGCTAATAAGTGACCGATTGGGATACCGTCATGGAGTTTTGTCGATTTTTGACGCGGCCGTATCGACAGATTTGGTATTATCTCTTCCTGCCAACGCAACCGTTCTAAAAACTTTTCTGGCTCTGGAAAATCAAGAGACGAAATCCGGGAAGTGCAAGCACGAGGATTCCGCTTATTCTTGCCAGTTAACTGCTGCAATTGCGTGGATGCAAAAGCATGGACAACTCGACGAAATTTTCCGACTAAATCCGGATGTGAATTTAATCAAAGCACGCATAGATGCTATCGATGCATCAGAAAACCAGAAACTAAACGAATCCAACTGATGATACTCAACCAGTTCCATCAACATGCGCACATCATTACGACTGTGCGTCTCAATATGCACTTGAATACAATAGAGCCAAAGTACAATGTGTCCACCTGTCTTTAGCCCACATCGCGGAGTGATATGCCTTGGTAACTTACTTTAAGTGGTTGGGATGTGCCGTGTTCACTGTAATGCCGAGGTTATTAGAGCTCGTGTCAATTTCATTGAATCCAATTTAGCTCTCCGACTATACTGTTCTGATTTCGGAAGCTTTTCTGAATCGGTCACATTGATAATGTCACGCTGCGTGGAATTAGAACCTTTTCTTTCAAACTTTACTCTGCTCGCAAGCACTACGACGTACTGTACAAGGCCCACGCGTTCATTCTTCATTGATTGGGTTCAGCAATCTCAAAGCAGTGCTGCGATTCTGTGTCGGGTAGACGCCACAAAGTGAATGGGGCTTCAGTCCGACAGAATGACTGGAGTTTCATGTGGTAAACACTATTAAAGATGCTTTTCGTGTCATCGTTTCTGGCAACTTGTCTCCTCTTGCATTGTGATGCTGTTTCTTCATTCGAAGCCGAACCGTTTGATACTTTTGCGCTCAGACTATCCCCAATATCATCCTTGCTTTCGAACCACACAGCTATTAGTTCCTGGCCATCACACACTTTGTGGCCGGATGACTGGGACACATACTGGGAATATTATATGGGAAAATCAGAACCAGAAAGAAATCATCCAATCGTTCTGTACTTCACAAACGAGACACATAGCATTGCCGGTACTAAAGAAACTGAAGACGATGCGTCAATGACGATGGAAGTCCTTGCTGAGGTTCGTAGAGAGTTCTTACAAGGCCCAGAAACCCGCAAACTTGCAAATGATGTTCCCGTAATACTCGTCAAAGGATCCATCCCGCGAATTCATGTACGTAAAACCGATTTTTCTGGGAATTAGTCTGATTAGTGTAATATTAGCATTCTGTTAGGTCTGGGCCGTCTTTATTATGGCTGGAGCCGCGACGCTCTTCTTTATTCAATCGTTACGCCTCCCCTTCATCCCGAAACACTTTGTACTTGACGGAAGACTCGATTTCGGATTCCACACTTCTACATCAACAGCTGCAAGAATTCCTCACTACTAATTGGCAAGTTCATATTCGTGAAGTGACCCAAGACCCTCCGCCACAATCCGATGAAACATTATCGATTTTCGATATCCTTCCTGCGATAAGTATGGTTGCATTCATACTTAGAGCAGTGTACGATTTCCGAGCATCAATCATTCGGCTTGTTGGTCAGAGATCCTCTTGGTTTGTTGGCAGTATGCTCATACTTCAGATCGCACTATGTGGCGTGGTTCATTCCGTGCTGCATCGTTCCCCTCTATTCTTCTTTCACCCGCAGTTTGGTTTATTTTTGATCCATCCCAGCGCCCGGAAACAATTTTGGTTCGAAGGAGTCTACTTCGGAAGCTCCAGTTTGCTCGTGTCGACAGCAGCGTTATCAATCAGTCATGTGACGCCCTTTATAAAGGACGAGGAGCGTGTTCATGAACTATTGAGGCTTGCAATATTCGCAATCGGCACTGTCTATGCGTTCGCGTACGCAAGCTTTGCCTTAAAGTATCGATGGCTTTCTTAAATCCATCATAATCACTGTAATTAGCGTTACACACACGAATTTCATCATTTCTAGATTTTTACCAATTGCCGCTATGATTGGATATAAGTATATCTTGTTTCCCTTAAGTAAAGAGTCGTTTTTCTTCCGCGACGCCAAACAGCGAAAACTTTTGTCACGAGAATTTTGCACACTTTTAACGTTGCTTTTCGCTCTGCACGCACTTGATTCCTCGCTTTTCTTATCCCGTAACGTTCATACTTTCTGCGGCTCGATTGCTGGTGAATGACGGTAACAGCCAAACCGAAAGTGAAGTTCACTACACGAAATCTCAATGTTTTGTATAAAGCGCCAAACACCAGCGGTCATGATTTGAATGGTATGAAATGTGATCTTATTAGTAATTTATCAATTCAATAACAGTGAGATTTCTGTATGCGAAGGATCCCATCAGTCCAATCGAATGCTTTTGTCAAGCAAAGCGACCAGAAACAGTATGAGAATGACTGGAAAATCACATGCTGTCGCTGCTCCTGCTCCTATCAATACTCCCAGTTTGCGAAAAGAGAACCAGAAGAAGGATGGAAATGTCAGTAATCCTTCCAGTGGACATTTGGGATGGGGAGTCAAGTCAGAGAAGGAGGAAGTCAACGTTGAGGAGAAGGAGATTCATGCAAAAAAGAATGGACTATATCAGCAGAGTAATGGGAAGGTATCTTCACTGAATACTGTGATCCCAAACGCGAATAAATCGTGGAGTGATCTGGATGATTCGCCAACACAGCAGACAACCCAGCGAGAAGAGATCAGTAGTCGAAGTACGCAGTCAGTGCAAAGCGAATCTTCATTCAGCCCAACACTTTGTAAGCAGATGTCTATAATGAATATTACAAATTGGTGTGATGATCCATTTGAAGAAGATACAGCGAATTTCAGACCACAGGTAGAAATGGTTACAGAAGATGACAATGGACCGAAAAGGGCGAGTTCAGTTAATGGCTTGCATGAAGAAGATGTCCACAATGCAAACAGAGCCCATGGTATCATTCCAGATCATGCTCAACAAGCCGAAACAATCATCTCAGATTCAGGACATGAGCCTCGACGATACCCGGACTTGAACTCAACGTCGTGGCGCAGTAACCAGCTAAGTGACAGCACTTTGAGTCCAAAAGCTGGAATCCCTCCACGACCTCGTCAGAACAGAAGTGATTATACTGAAGGCTTGGGTCGGTCAGATGGAGGGAGTTCGTTCTGGGCGCAGAACCACCGTCATCGACCGATCAGCCAGCAATTATCATCAGCAGAGTACGATGGTCACATGAACAGACGGACGGATTATAATGAACAGAGTCATTACTATGGCCAAGCGCCGACAAATAATGGCTATTCCCGTCAAGATTTGCGATCAGAAATGCTTGATCCGCCTACCTACCGTGCCTCACACAGTCATAATGTAGCTAAGGAGGATCCTACAGCTTCATCCGCCGCATTTGTAACTCCTCCATCGACATTTGAGACAGCTTCAGCCGACTCGCCCACAGCTTACGTCAAAAGAGTTTACTCGAGACATTATCCAGACCGTGATAAAGGTGCATCACAAGGTGACAAGACGTGGCGATCCAATTCCACTTTTCACTCATCGAATCCATATGCCAGTCCATGGACCATACGTAATGAGAATCGAGAATATCCGAGGGAGCAACATCTCAGTCGTCCTCCAGTTAGTGAGCTCAATCTCAAGAGTACACAATCGCCAAATGAATTTGCGAGCCCAACGTATGCTTCTCGTGAATTTGGCTCGAATGCTGTACCAGCAGAACACGAGAAACGTGTTCAGATATTAAAAAGATCCGAATCAAAGATGCTTTATGATCACAAAACCGACACAATGATCGCAGTGAATCCAAATGAATCCGGACCGAAGGTGGCTATATATCCAGCTACTCGAAGAGCGAAGCCATCGTCCTTTGCTGCCAAAGCAAATCAAAACGAAGTCATTTCGACAAAGGAACGAGAGGCAGATGCGACAAAAAGTAAGAAATATACTCCACTTGCAAAGAATACGCAACGAACCAACGGGATAAAGATTGATGCTTCCAGCCAAAACTCGATACTGGTTAAGGCGAAAAGTAAGAAGCCAATCCTCACGTATCGACCTATCTCGAGTGCTTGCAACATCACTAAAGCAGCACAAATTCTCGAAGCGGGAAAAGGAACTTCTGAAGCAGACAAACAAAGCGTGAATGCAAACATTACAGTTGTGTCAGAGAATACTCATGAAATGGTAAGGCCGGTCTCCAGTGAAGCTGTCGATTCCGAAACAAAGGACGAGAAAGCAGTTGGACAGACGGAGAAAAGATTAAAGAGTCGAAAAATTATCCACGCTTCTAGACTACAAGCTACACGCCGAAAAGTGGGCAAAGTCGATAAAAGAGAAACTTTTCACACTCCAAAAGTGCACAAGAAGCGAAGCACTAGAATGAGCATGCAAAAGACCGTTGAAGATGAGAAGTCTGCGTCGGCTCCGCTGGACTCAATTCGACCCAAAAACCGACATAGAGTGGATGTTGATCTACTGAAGCAAATTCCTGAAGGTGGAGGTGTGGTGGTACTCACCGACGGGCAGCATGGAATTGATTATTCATCTGATGGCATTGGTGAGTTTGAGACTGTCAAGTCTCGTCGGACGATACACCTGGAGAGGAAAATGAGGCGTGAAGTTGCACGCAAGCCTATTAATGAAGGAAGATCAAAAAGAGATGGCGGTATCGTGATCAATGTTCGAACCAATTCGACTCGAAGAGTCAAGAGAAGAGGAATTCCGGTCTCAGTGCAAGCAGAGTCGAAGCAATCGAAGTGTCTTGGAACAGAAAACACGGACACGTCAGAGAAGCACCAAATGGCTAAATCGACACCGAGTGAAGAAGGCTTTCAGAGAAGAACATTGCTAGGTGTACACAAAGCAGAGCCATTGGAAAAGTTCGAGAGTGGTAATGGTTCACGGGTAAGGAAAACCTTCAAAACGAACACTGAAGTCATAAACAAAGTCAAATTTGGAAGTGCGGATCGTGAGAGGAAATCAGTCGAATTAGAAAAGTGTGCTCGCACTTCGAAAAAACCGAGCTCGGAGAAGACCAAGAAGGATCGGTGGAAGCAAAAGGAAGTGAATCCAACGAGTATGGACAATCGAACAACGTCGCATCGTCGGAAAAAAGAAGTCTTGCAAAAGCTTCCAACCAAAGAAGAGGCCTCAATCAAGAAAGCAGAGAGCGATCAAAATGGCTCGAAAGCGTCACTTCAGAACACTCGGCCACATCGCGTAAGTAATCGAGCTGATTCATCTCGAAGGCCAGCCGCTGAGTCAAAGGATCGCCTACCTAAGAGCCATCTGCATGAAGCGCCTACAAAAAGCACCTTAAAAGCCGCATTATCGTCAAGCTCCGATCATACTGGAACGCCTCCGCCCACAAAGTTGGAAGAACATGCGAATACGCGCGTGGAGAGTCGATATCGAGACCCAAAGAAGCAAGTAAAACGCGTCTATCTCGCAAAAGTTAAACCTTGAAGAGTTTTCGCGAGAATGCTTCTTGCTTGATCCCTTTACTAAAGTCGTCCCGATGTATCGCACTTTTGAAGAATCTGAGGAGTTATTCAATCAGTTGAATAGAGAAGAGCGTTTCATCACAAAGCCACTCACCTCTTTCATCAGCTGAATCGTTTTGGGTGTCACGCTCTGATGAAGCTTTTTCACATTTGCTTTCATCAGCTTCTTGGCCAAGTCGTTTGTTTGTTTGCCATTCGTTTGACACGAAAACTGTTGTCGTTTGTGTGGTTTTTTTCCAGATACCTTGCGTGTATTACTTTCACCTTTATTCCTGTGTTTGGCGGCGCTTACATCCTTCTTCGTCTTTGTACATTTCACTGCTTGTGCCTCGCGACCATGAAGGAAGAGCTTTGTCACGCGCTCTGACATAATTCAAGTACAGTAAGCTACATAACGGTCTCAATCCTGAAGCGACACAATTCGATGGAATGGATCTGAGTGCTGGCATCGACGACCCGACTGTGAGAGCTTTTGCTGCGTTCATCGCGAATCCTAGGTTCCAGAAGAAATTTGAAGAATTCTTTTTGGGAAATTCATCTGCGTTTACGTCTGGAGAGGAGCACCACCTCGAATATATGACCATTTATCATTCATTTCAAGCAAAATTCAATGAAGAGATGGAAGGTAGATACAATATTGTGAAATAAACTGTGCGTTCTCAGTCGTATTGTGCAGAATTCTTGAGACAAGAGGGTCTAAGTGAAGAAGAATTCGAATCGAAATGCGCGGCGTTGATTGAGAGTCAAGCTGATAAAAAAGCTAACCAGTATCTCGACATCGTGCTGGCTTCCATGAGTTATGACGCTTTCTACAAGCTGATGCTGATAATGCGGAGAAGAGCGGATGCAAAAATGCAAAGAGACCAGTTGAAATCCGATACAAAGTCGCTCAAAGGTACCGAGGACGAAGAAGGTGCGAATGCTTGCATGAATGACGACGAGAGTAAAATTGAATGCAGCGAGTCAAAGTCGAGTATCAGATGCCCGGAGGATTCAAAGGATACAAAAGATCATAAATCTGCTAAAGAAAGTTATGATGAGAAGAAATAAATGCAATTTTATACCTTGCAACCACGTCAACTCTCTGTTTTCTGCTTTTTGCTCATTGGAACCAATAAATGACTGATGTTGAGAGGATTGCTTGATACCACACTGGATATTGAGCCGTTGTGTGGAACGATTAATGGTGTCGAGAGTGCAGCAGCTGGCACGATTATCGGGGTCGTTGGCCTCGTAATAGGATTCTCTGGCGTTGTTGCTGGCACCGAAACTGCTTGTGTCTTAAAACTGTACCGTTTTATTGCACCTGTTGTCACACATTGAAAGTTTTGAGTATCCTGCTCCATGTATTTTCTGTAAACAGAATCAAGCGATAAGCAGGTCGATCTCATTATGCTTCAAGCTCGTACATTATGACGTGTTGGAAATGGTCTCTGCCTCCGATTTCTGGCTCACATCGCGGGAACATTTCCAAAATCTGCGCCATAATTTCTTCCGGTGTGTGACCTAAATCGCGTCCTTTATTGGGATTCAATTTCTCCATTTTTTCAAAAGCGCGCTGAAGAAACTTAAAGGCACTCATTGTGCTACAAGACGATCGAACGGCTTGTAGAAAGTAAAGACGAGCTGGACCGATGCGAATTGGTGTCTTTGAAGTGAGAGGGATCACCTGATCTTTCGTAACAAAGCTTCCATTCACGAATAGACCATTTTTACCCAGACATTCCATTTCAAAACAGCATTTCTCGGTGTTCCAAAAGATCTTTGCATGTTGACGTGATATTGCCTTTTGCTCCCCCAAAGAAATCCGTGCACCGCTTGCAACTGTTCCTGAAGGAGGTACAATTGGTCCTCGTCCTAATTCTGTTGGAAGGTGTGTAATCAAAGCCTCAAAAACCTGATCATCTGCAATGCGACCAGATAGTTTGGCATATGCGAGTGGTGGACGTTTTCCTGTAAAATATTTCTCCAAAGATTTGCGTTTCTCCTCAATTGTTGGCACACTCGGAAGCGCAGCCATCAAGCATGTGATTCGCTATTTTCTGCATGGTAGTACCGATGACACTCGCTTAAGTATCTCGACTATGATTGGACAGATTTAATGTGGTGGCAGCCAGCCATTCCGCTGTTTTTCTAATTCAAACTCTTTTGCTCTTCCGCCCCGCGAAAAGAAAATCTCAGTATGGCTGTCGGTATGTGGGAACTTACACAATTGTATCGCTTACTCGTCCACCAACAGTGCGTTCTCAATAGGAAAAAACAAGCGCTTGACCAAAGGGAAGAAAGGAGGAAAGAAGAAAGTGTAAGTATCTTTATACGCGATCAATTGTGGCACAAGCTAATCTGGTGTGTTTGCGTAGTGTTGACCCTTTCACACGTAAAGACTGGTATGAAATCCGGGCGCCGGCCATTTTCAGCGAGCGTACAGTAGGAAAAACCCTGGTGAACCGCTCCACCGGTCTGAAAAGCGCCATTGATGGTCTTAAAGGACGCGTTTTCGAAGTGTGTTTGGCGGATTTGAACAAAGACGAAGAACAAAGCTTTCGCAAAATCCGACTCAGCGCTGATGACATTCAAGGTTCCCAGATCATCACCGGTTTCCACGGAATGGATTTTACTCGGGACAAACTTTGCTCATTGATCCGCAAATGGCAAACTCTGATTGAAGCTTTTGTCGATGTGAAGACCACGGATGGCTATCTCGTTCGATTGTTTTGCATTGCGTTCACGAAACGGCGTCCAAACCAAATCAAGAAGACTTGTTACGCGCAAAGTGCCCAAGTCCGAGCCATCCGCAAGAAGATGGTTCACATTATGACCGAAGAGGCCAGTAAATGTGACATCAAAGACCTCTTTCTCAAATTCGTGCCTGAAATCATTGGAAAAGAGATTGAGAAAGCAACACAAGGAATCTATCCATTGCAGAATGTGTGCATTCGCAAAGCCAAGATTTTGAAGAAGCCAAAGTTCGATTTAGTGCGTTTGATGGAACTTCACGAAGGAGGATCAGAAGACAAAGGAGCTAAAGTTGGAAAGAAAGAGGACCAAATGGTCGAATCAATGGCAGGCGCGGGTGGACGTTTGTAAGCAAACAGGTCACAAAACATAGCCACAAACCACATTGAGATTTCTCTAGAAATGTGTTTTGAGCAAAACAAAGCGGAATTTCAACAAAAATGTGTGAATTTTGATACCATGTCTGCAAGTGCACATAACGGATACCGTTCCAATAACGGTTCTATACCTCTTTAAGCTTCCATGTCGCCATGAATCCGAAGCCATCTTTAGGCGGTGATACAAGCTGCCACGAACCTCCTGGTGTCGCGTTAGAGACATTAGAGTATGAGCTTGAGCAACTATATCGCTGTGTACAGCAAAAGCGGCGCCAACACTCCTCCCTTAACTACACAGAAACTGTTTTGAACAGCAGTGCGGAACACACGCCATTTCACTCGTCCTTCTTCGACACATTGGAAGAAGCGTACGCTCAGTTTGTGGACAAAACCGTCTTTGACACACAATGGAATTTGAATCTGCAGGAATTCTTGTCTTCTTATTTTTCTTGTTATCAAAACGCAGAGTTTTATCAGAGCTTGATAGACCGAATGTATGCGGATGTTTCAACCGATTTTCCATCATTTTCATCGCTTAAGAACACGCTCCAATCACATACTCTACAGCGACTTGGCACCTGCAAACAATACAATGCGTTCTCTTTACCTCTAATGCCATCAACTTATCCAAAGAGCCATTCTTCCATTCCGTATCGCTATCGGCGCTCCAAATACCAAAAAAATAAAAACGTTTGCTCGCTGAACAGCGATGGACAAGCGTGGAAATTCTATGATATTCTCAAGAAATCATGCAAGAAGCGGTCATTCTGGCGATTCAATCGCTGGGAATGCAGTCGGCTCGTTTTATTCCCCGATCATCTTCAAGTTTGGAAAGTATCCACAAGCTCTATGCATGCGAATGAATGGAATTTGTTAGGACACAGCAATTCGTTTGAAGATACAACGCGGGGTACAAATGGTTTGTCATTCTTTCGTCGGAAAAGTAGCGCTAACAATCTCAATGAAACCTGGAGCGCCGGGGCTCAAAAACATGTCAAGACATTTTTGTATCGAAATCTTATAGGACTGGAATTGATACCTCTACCTCGCGAGGAAGCACCCAAAAAGGCTCGTTTCGGGATCCAAGTAGTCTTCCAAAAGACATTGCAACATCCCGATGGATCGACCCAAAACTCTTCAGACGACCCGGGAAGCTTCACTTGTGTGGTACCTCCAGCGTCGGGGAATCGACGTCATTCCCTTCCATACACACCAGATGAGCTCGAGAGCCTATCCATCTCCTCAAATCATCTCATCGCGTTGGATGATGGGAATTTGTCCGCATCCCCGAGGTCTCTAAAAGCCGTATTACTCTCGTTTGCGGAAGATTCACCTGAGAAATCGGAATGTCTCATTCAAGAAATCGCAGTCTTGGCATTCTGGGAACGATTGGAAGCTTTGATGTCATTTCTCGCAAGCTCATTTGAAGCAGAGACGACTGAAAATACGATTCAGAAAACCTCGGCGGTGTTATGTAAAGTTTTACGTAAATGGGCTTCTGTCGCTGGGAACGCTCTCTGCTCGTCCTCAACGCCTCGTGGGACGCTCGAAGTCACGTCTCTCGCCTCACAGTTATTTGGGAAGGATGAAAGAGCCCCATTCAAGTTTGAATTCACACCCGTCCAAGCTTTGGTGATCATTTTGGCCGTATTTTGCAAGAAGGAATCAGCAGTTTACTCGTCCATAGCAGCCATCATGCGACCGATAATCGCAGATATACTTCGAAATATGACCACAAGGGGACCTGAGGCATTCGTTTCTTTACTGGAATGGGAGTATGCTCGTGACGTCCTATTTCCCGATAATCCACAACCGCTGGAATCCTTGGAAGCATTGCTGGGGGAAGAGCTCACTTGGATCTTGCTCAAGATCAAATGCGCCAGCCGGAAATCGTCCAAGAGTGCCTACATGAGTGAATGGAGCGTCCTCGATTTCCTGGTTTGGCTGGGCGATATTCGGGGCGTCCAACGTCTGCTGGAAAATGATGCATCCCTGAATCAGAATATAACGCTACAAGACTTTGAAATTCTTAGAAATGGACGATATCAGACGAGTCGTTTACCGAAAGCTACGATGCACGCGTTCTTCCCACATGAAGCAGTGAAAAGACAGGAAGAAATGGCACTCATCTTGCTGCATGCGTCCACAACCCATCTCCGTGGAGGCTCAGGGACGACTTCGCTGATGGAAATCGCAGTACAAGCTCAATGGTGGCGATTTGCGTATCGTTTGTACGAACTTGCCAAGGAGGAAGACATCTCTTACCCGATTGAACACGTGCTGGAATGGACCATTCAAGAAATTCCACTGAAAGAAGATTGCGAGGAAGAGCAACAGTATCAAAGCTGGCACCAGGCGATGATCTTTTTCAAAGTTTTGACGTCGCAAGTAGCTGCACGAACTTGGAGACGAGAAGCAAAGCTGGTGTTGCTGAGTCTCGTGCATTGCCAGCAGGAGATAGTCCAACTTCTCCTCGAACAAGGCTGCTCGGCGCACGACATTGAGACGGCCAAAGCGTATGAATTACTGATGCAAAACAACTCTTTTCCCATACGTCGTGAGATTCTCAGTCAAAGTGCCAGTTATGAGGATCCAAGCAGACTTTCCTTGCTACACGTGGCCATCCAAATGGGCCTTTCCGACGCAGCAGTGAGATTGATCGAAGCTGGTGCGACATTGTCGACACTCAATGCCAAAGGATACTCGCCACTGGTGGCCACAGCGCTCTGCGGAATGGAAGATCTCAGCTGTCAGATTCTCAATCACATTCAGTCGAATTCTGGAATTGATATACCAGCCGTCGAGAAATTTTTGACTGTGCCCGAAACAAATGAATCGATTTCCGTGGAACTCGTTCGTCGGGAACGCTGGGAACTGGCCGCATTGATCTTTGATTTTTTGCTCCATGTGTCTCCATCGATGCTTCTCTCGACTGGAAAGGAGCGTAATATTCTCCATGTGTTGCTGCTTGAGCTCCACGCGCTACCACAGGTACCCAACCGCACAGAGTACGACTTCACCGCGTCAACGAAATCTCAACTGATCTTCAGGATGCTGGAGCTAATCCTCAAATTCTCATCGCCACAGAATGTGCTGAACGCTCTTCTGGAAGAGCAAATCACCGTTTCCGTCGGAGTGTCAACTCTGTCGATCTTCAAGTGTATCACATCCACACAATGTCTTATCCTCACCGATGCATCCGCTTCTTTGGAAGGCTCCTGTGAGCAGAGGATCATGCACATGACGGCCTTTCAGCTTGCCAGTGTGCTTGGACGTTTAAAGCAAAATGGTCGACAATTCATTTTCGAACTGCTGGCCATGTTGCTGGCGGCCTTGGAGCCTCTCAAGACGCATCCTAAAGTGAAGAGTCTCCTGCAACATGGATTATCGACAAGTCTGATTTTCAAGGGAGCATTTGATGTCACGAATTACCTGCTCATGTACGCCAAAGACGAGCTTCCCGAGACCTCACGAGTCGCACTGGTGACATGTTCTCCATGCTCTTCGTTGACGTCTGTGGGTGTCCGGGAAACAACGACCTTGCTTCACTTGGCGGTCCTCCAGCCACAATTGACAAATTTGGAGGCGATAGTGATCGTTCATCGGATGCTGGAGCTCTCTGGCGAGAAAAATGGATCCGTGAGCAGCTGGGATCGAAATGGATGGACACCATTGCATCTGGCAGTCCTGAACGGCTGTGACGATCGTGTAATCCGTTTCTTTGCTCGATTCAAACTCGATCTCAATCCGTGGAGTGAGACATCTGCTGCGTCTGAAATTGGAATGATGCTGACACCGTTGATGCTGGCGGCTCTGACGGGCAATGTGACCGCATTTCGGTGTCTGATGGACAACGGGGTGAGCATCCTTCAAGTGATTCCAGGTGCGCAGGCTTCCATCATCCACATCCTGGCCCAGCATCTACCGAAGAAATTCACCATCGGAATGCTGGAGATTCTGGATGTGCTTCTAGCAGACCCGACTCTGGAGACATTTCATCTGACGGATCGTAATGGCGTTTCGCTGGAGGAAGCAAAGCAGTGTTTGGAGAAGATGTCCATCACTCAAAAGCGTCAGCGGACAACTTCCCTCGGATGCGCTACACGTTTCGGAAGATCATCCGTGTCGTCGAAAACGCCCGAGTGTGCTCCAATATCTGCCATCCAGCAAGAGCAAATAGAGATGTTGTGGCGAAAGCTTCAAGAAGAAGAAAGACTGGTGCTTGTATCCATCGCCAAGGAAGCAGAATTCGAGGCAAAAGAATGGCTCAAAAAGCGTATCGGACAAAAGAAAATCGCGGTTGAAGCTCGGGCACTTCTCCTGGAAATGCAGCATCACAGCGAAGAGGAAGAGCTCGACCTGGAGGATCATGATTCCGTGCATATTGGCGTCACTGCAGCTATAGATTGGCGCGTGGAAGCCCGATTTGAAAAGCTGAAAATTCGAGTATCGCAAGATTTTGTGAGTAAACACGTCAAAGAAATGCTGGAATTGGCGCGTTTGGAGATTCTTAAAGAGAAAGAAGCGATTCTGCTTGAGACCGATATCATTGCTACCGGCGAGTCTTGGATATGTAGTAGCAAAAGCCGGCTGGATTCCGACAGTGATGCGCTTCCATTCATGAAAAGTATCAACACCATCAGACATCGCCGGCACGAAAGCTGTGATCTTTAGCTTGAATGACTCGCTCCAGCTGCGTGGTGGACCACTAGAAGAAGATCAATCATACTTGGAACGGAGGATTAAAGGTGGAGAGCGTACCTCTTTGAAAAGCTCAGCGCTTATCGTCCCGTCGACATCGATTTCTAGCACCTGGAAACACTCTTTTGCAATCGATTGAGCCACATCGTCCGCTGTCATTTCTTCCATCAGCGCACTCATCTGTTTGTCATCCGACAGGATGTATAAGACGCGAAGCATAGACGCCATACAAGCGCTAAACGTATCCATCGTCAAGCCATCGTCCGATCCCCATAGCGAGAATGCCGCCTGAATCTTCTCGTCCGTCGATGAGGCCGCGAATGCACTTATCCCACTCCCGAATTCCCGAAATGTAATCTCATTTGCTTGATTGTGATCAAACACGCGAAAAAGCCTTCGAACCTTTTCATCCTCATCGAGCGCACTTTGACTTTCAGATAGTTTTTCAAGCTGCAGGAAGCATTTTTTGAATGATGCAAAGGTCAGTTCCCCGGAAGGTGATTCATCAAAGAAGACCTCCAGCAGGTCTTTGACATTGAATCGATTCAGCTGCAAGCAATTTTGTACTTCCATCCTTCGTCCTTGTAATGTATCCACAATCAGATGAAGAGCGTAGCTCCACGGCTCACTTTCCACCCCGGGGTAGCCGGCTGAGCTGCGAGCTTGAATGGCTGACTGCTCGCGAATGAGAGCTGGCGATGAATGTGTATACCACTGCACAAACTCCTCGAATGTCAGCTTGCCATCGTGATCCAAATCCGCTTCCGCAAAGCATTGTTCTGCAGTCACGAGCGCTAGTTCCTGGGGAGAAATCCCCAAACTTTCGCGTGTTTCCGGGCTTGTCTCGAACAAAACACGAAAGACGCCTGTCAAATACCGTGTCATTTCATCCAGAGCAATCAGACCGTCTTGATTCAGATCGTAAAGCGCAAAAGTTGCTCGAATTTTCTCTTCTCTCGAGCCACCGCAAAGGATCGAAATACCGCTACTCAGCTCACAAAAATCCACCACGCCGTTCCCATTCGCGTCAAATATGTCGAACAATCGATCAATGATTCCCTCCAAACGATCATCGCTGTCCCCGTCCTCTCCACACTCAACCAGCGATCGAAAGCACTCTGTGAACGCTTCTCGGGTCAGTGTTCCATCGTTTGTGTCGCATCGCTCGGCAAAGACCTCAAACACACTTTCCGGAGCGTATCGTTCGAGTTGTGTGAGCTCGCGTACTAGCTGAAGCGAGATCGAGTCTGGTTTAAGGTCGTTCTCATCACTGTTCATCGAGCAAGGTTGCGTGTACCAAATCCTAAACTCTTGATACGATAGCTTCCGATCTTGATCCAAATCCGCTTCTCGTAAAGCTTCAGCAGCAGTCCTTGTACCGAGCTGACTTGGCGACACGCCCATTTTTGCTTCCACATTCGGATTCAGTTCGAAGAAAACTTCAAAGACGCACGTGAGGAAGAATCGCATCTCACTCAGCGAAATGAAGCCATCGTTATTGAGGTCGTACAATTGGAATGCGGTCTTGAGCTTCTCTTCGTTTTTACGTCCGCAAAGAAGAGAGACACCGCGTTCCAGCTCCATTTCATCCAGCAGCTGATCCTCATCGCGGTCGAAGAAGGTAAAAAGATCATCCGTTTGTGCTCGGACTCTATCCTCAGCGCCATTGATCGTACTGCTTGATGCGAGCAAACACAAGGTCTCGGAGAATACTGCTTTATCGACTGGTCCATCTTGTTTCTGGAAGAAGGTCAAGATATTTTGGCGATCCGCCGAGATGAGACGTCCGACTTCGCGGGCAATGAGCCACTTAGGAGCGCCATTGTCAATGAGACGCTCCATGCATCCAGCCCACGCTTGAGCGTACCAGATAGAGAACTCTGGAGGACTGAGAACGCTATCACCATCGACATTAACGTATTCGAACGCTCGCATGGTACTCCGAGTCGCCAACGCGTCGATCGATTCATTGCCATCTCGAAATTCCAAAGGCATCGCGCCGGGTGGAAATGCGTCTTTCAGAACATTGAAAACCGAAATGAGATATTGAACCATTCCTTCCGATGAAATGACTCCATCCTGGCTAAAGTCGAATCGTCCAAAGGCTTCATCGACAGTATTTTCAAAAATTCCTCCACATGTTATCATAAGCGCCTGGCGGTATTCGCTCCATGCAACACATCCGGCACCATCGACGTCAAACAACGCAAAGAGTTCCAAAATCCGGTCGTATATCAGCTCCTTCGATATCTTTGAACCAAGCAGTGCCTGAACGCATTCTTCCATGTCTATTCTCGTGAGGTTGCCATTTTCAGTACAGACAGAAGCTTTATCTAAAAAGCCCGATAAAAACGCCACCGGCTCACATGGTAGCTCCTGGTAAATCGGTTTCCCCGAGTCCAGGTACCAATTCATAAAGACCTCGATGCCCAAATTCGCGTTGGGATCCACTTGAGCGTCCGAGAAAGCTTGCTCAGCTGTAATCCGGCCCAGGTCTGCCGGAGAAATGCCGATTTTCCGCTCATCTGAAACGCGATAGAGAACTTTATACACAGCGCTCAGGTATCGCGTCAGATTCCCCAGTGAGATGCGTCGTTCTCCATCGTCAAATAAAGTGAGCGCCGCGTTCATTTTGTCTTCTCTGGAGCCGCCACAAATGACCGAAATCCCGCTACAAAAGTCCGCAAAATCGATCGAGTCAGTTTCTGAATCAAAGACATCGAACAGGGTATCGATCATCGATTCGTAGTCAAGTCTTTGGTCTTTTCCGAGATCATTGAAAGCTTCCAAAAGCGCTGATCGACAAAGTTGGCTGTCCCTCGCAAAGCTTGCCAGAAGCAGGAAGAGATGGCCGGGATCGTACCGCTCAAAGCCCATGATCGTCTGGATATCGCGCACAGAGGTGAGCGCTTTAGATGGCGGTACAGCTCCACCTAATTGATGAGAAGGTGCTGTGTACCATTGGAGAAAGTTCTCGTACGTTAGCTGGCATTGTTGATCACCTTTGACTTGGAGGAAGGCTTGTTCGGCTGTGATGACCGCCAGCTCTTCTGGCGAAACGCATGTGTTTGACTTCATGTCTGGTTGTATCTCATACAATACACGGAAAATAGAGCTCAAATAACGCGTCATTTCTCCCATCGATAGGAACCCATCTCCATTGAAGTCGTACAACCGGAATGCAGCTTTCAATTTCGCATCTTGTGCTCCTTTACACAGGACAGAGAGACCGCTGGATAGCTCACTAAAGTCGATCGTCTCGTACTCATCGGGCTTGAACACGTGGAATAATCGCGTGGTGATGATCTTGGCTCGTGCTTGCTGGAGAATCGACAAAGATCGAGCCAATTGGATGAATGTGTCCATACATTGATGAAATGAGTCTCGCGTGAGGCGATTCTGAGCATCTGCCTGTTCTGCAAATCGCTCGAAAACATCCACAACATCAAATGTCTGCATATTCGTCAGCATTCGGACTTCTTCCAAGGAGAATGGCGCCGAGAGTTTGCGGAGAAATGCCTTCTTTGGTGCCACAAACCATTTCTTAAACGCGATAATGCTGATTTCGTAACCGGTTTCCTCGTGTTCACTCGTGCCGATTGCATACGCGAGAATGGAAGCGAGGTCGGGAGCTGACAGTTTCAAACCTTTGAGATGCGTGGGGTCCATTGCGTCGACAAGAAGTAGTGCATTCATCAGATACTCTTCCATCGCGCCAAGTGACATGCTTCCATTTTGATCCGAAAATGCTGAAAAGGCCGCTTCTGCTTGGTCTAATGAGTGCATGAAGGCAGTCATTCCAGCCAGAACCCCTCTAAAATGCACTTTTCCCGGTCCATACGCCGCGGAGATGCGATCAACAATATCATCCACTTTGATCTGCTCGCTGACTGCGTACGTGAACCTTTGTATTAGCTCTTTGACACATTCGCGCAAGTTTGTAGGCGATAGAAACCCATTTCGCTCCGTTTTGGTTGTGAGGAGATCGTACACTTGCTGGAAATTCGTATGATTCAGACCCAGCAATCGCTCCACATAATCCAAAGGTATAGCCTCACGCTCCGAGGTGACAAGTGCGCCGTGTTTTCGCCTGGAAGACTTGAGCATACTGGCTCGATCACGTTGCAGAGCGATCCATTGGGTGAACTCTTCCAAGCTAAGCTGATGATCGCCATTCCTATCAAATTCGCAAAAACATTCCTTAGTTGTTGCAATCGCTAGTTCTTCAGCTGAATTTCCCAGATACTGATCAAGTGCGGGATCTGCCTTGTACATGACTTTAAAGACTGCAGTGAGGTACGAAACCATCTCGTCCTGAGAGATGTATCCATCTTGATCGCGATCATACAATGTGAAGAGCGACTGGGAGCGTTGTTCGAGGCTTCCGCCACATAAAATGGAGATTCCTGCAGCGAGTTCCACCACATCGATAACGCCATTCTCGTCTGTATCGAACAGGTCAAATAGCTCTGTCAGTAGCTGCTTGATGTCTTTCTTCATTGGCCGTGAAGGTACATTTGCTTGATTTGTATCTTCTTTAAGCCGGGAAGATACGATCGGATGCCCAACGCCACACTTTGACGTCGATAAAAGCTTGTTGAAACATTGGAGAAAGACTTGACGATCGAGCTGTTGATCTTTTGCGGACAACTTGAAGAATTCCAGGACATCGTTCACGTCGAAAGAATCCAGATTAAGTTCTTCCTTCATCTCTTGAAGCGCTTTCTCAGACATAGAGACTGATCGCATGAGCTTACTTTCCGGTGTTTCGGCATTTGAAGGTGAATTAGACTGCTCTCCAGTATTTCTATCGACCAATTTGCGATGCGGAAGGAAGATTGCGCCCTGTGAAGGCCGAGACATGTACCATTTCTTGATCTCTTGGAAGCTTAGCCGACCATCTTGACTCAATTGTGCGGCTTGGAAAGCCTCGTCGACAGTGGCAAGCGCCAGCTCTTCGCAAGTCACTTCCAATACTTCAGCAAGCTCGGGGACTACACCGTATACCATACGAAAAACAGACGCAAAATACGTCTCCATCTCCTCACGTGCAATAAGTCCATCTTGCTGAATGTCAAAAAGCGTGAAAACAGCCTGTATCTTCTCATGCTCTGATCCGGAGCAAAGGACTGATAAACCACTTGCAAGCTCGCAGAAATCAACCATTTCGTCTTGGTCTGTATCGAACTCGCTGAAAATTTGGTCGAGCAATGCTCGTACTTGATCATTTGGAACGGAGTTTTTCATCTGCATGAGTTCGACGAACGCTTGATGAAATGCCGCGCGGGATAAAACGCCTTCTTCATTCACTTTGGCAGCAACAACCTCGAACACCTCGGCTGCTTGACGGCTTTGTAGTGTTGTGAGGGCTGCCAAACGATTGATGCAAGATACCACGACTTCTTCCTGATTACTGGAAACATTTTCCTGCTCGTAATCGGTCGCATAAGCGGTATGTTCTGGTTGAGAGATACGCTCCATGGTATTTTGGCGCTCTCCAGGTGGTAAAGTGTCAGGCAGAAACGTTTGGACGACGTTTCCAAACCACTGCTGAAATTCAGGGAAAGAAAGTCTTTCATTCTGCGTTCTGTATCGGTCAAACGCATTTTTCGTGATGTAACTAGCTGTTGATTTCGGATCGAAGGCGTTCTTCCACACGTGTGCTGCTGATGAAGCAAGTGCTTGCTGAGCAATTCGAAAGACAAAAGTGAGATGGTTCCACATGTCTTCCTGTGTGATGTATCCGTCTCTATCGTCGTCCATAAGTTGAAAGACAGAAGTAATTGTTCTATCAAGGGAAAGATCGCGTAGACAAGCACCCAATTCGGTCAAAGTCACATAATTATTGCCATGATGATCGATTTGATCAAACGTAATGTCGAGTTCTTGAGCGATTTGGGTGGTAGAGCCCTCCTTTCGTGTAGCGAGAAATCGCTGGAAGCCGTTTTTAAAGTCCTCCCTAGTCACCAAGCGCTTTGGTCGTACTTCGCATGCGTCTAAACCTCTGAGCATCTCGCTGTCCGTTGTATAATATCGGGAAAATACTTCCAACAATTCATCGACATCCGAGCTGTCAAGGTTGAGGTATTCACGGAGATCGTCAGTCACGGGACCTCGATGGACGCTGTCGATTTTATCAGCGACTACTTTGGCCGGATTGAAGTTCATGTACCACTGTTCAAATAGAGATGAGTCAGCGATATCATAGAGAAGGTTTGTATCCGTACCTTTTGAAAGTTTTGGAATGATAATGTTCCTGTAATCATACAGTGGTTCTGCTTAAAGCATTCCGCTGCAGTCAAATGGGCAAGCTCGGCCGAGGTCATTCTATCGCAGATCGTTCAATCTCAACTTCACCACCCAAACTCTGTCAACAAAATACCTGATAGTGTCCAAGCGTAGCGGCATAATCACGTCCGTAATATCAACCGTAGACGTGATGAGATGAATCAATTCATTGATGGTGAGCCCACCTTTCTGCATTGTATCATAGACATCGAATAAAACTCGGATTTTCTCGTCTCGATCGCCACCGGTGAACACTGAAAGACCCGTTATCAGCGCTTTGGAGTCCGCTTTTCCAGTTCCTTTTCGATCAAACATTTCAAAAATGCGATAAAACATCTCCCGAACCACTGGGTCGTATCGCCCTGACTCTGAAAGAAGTTTATCCACGGCTCGTTCAAAGGTGTGGAGGTCCATTTCAGCAGCTGAACAAGCTTGGCTCATCACATTTGCAATCAGAGCTAAATCGAAGTCAGAAAGATCCACATCTTTCCATTTAAGAATCTGTGGCTTTTCCTCTGGTGTGTGCGCTTTTAACGTGCTAAATTCTTCGGCGAGCAGAACTTCCATCCACGGAGCTTCTGTTGTGATATTGGAGGCTTGGAAGCGAGTAGGGAAAGCAGATACGACGCACAATGGGAATATGATGCGGGTATTCTCATCACGGAGTGCGCATGGAGCCTGCTGTTCGCTCAAATTGAAGATTGTTATGATGCATTCTTGTAACTCCTCAACACTTATTCCTGGGTACACAAAGAGCTTCTTTTTACAATTTTTATGCGTTAGATGAAGAGCTGTGATGTCTTTTGGGTTGACTACATAACGTGTGATAGTTACGAGATATCGCGATCTTCTTTGCATTGCTACGCACCGATAAGCGCCATTTTGGATACGCCGAAAATCGAGAATCGCTAACGCGTTCAATTGAGGGTGATACGGTAAACTCTTTATCGCTGATTTAAATAGGATTGATAATTTACAGGGTAGTAAAGACTGTTCTTCACACCACTCTGAATAGAAGATCACCTGCTTTCGTTGCAAGCAGAGAAACGCACCATACAAGCTTTAAATGGGGACATACCTCTGATGGAATGTTAGATAGCATCAGACACATTGCATGGATAAGGAAAAAAAGGGATTTATGTAAGGGCTCGGTTGGAGCATTTGCATGTATCTTCCGCTTTTGTCAGAACTCCTTCTTTCGAACGCAAGAAGAGAGAAATTGATTGAGTAATTTTCAAAGCCGGAGAGAACTCAGTCTTGGAGTGCGAAAGTATACGATTTGTGTAGGAATATGGCCCAGTGTTATGGCTGGCATTGATAACCACATTTGAATTGCTCGCGCAGATGCATCAAGCGCTATTAAAAGCAGTGAGCAAGCTTCATCGTCGAGTACAGCTTCGTACCAATTTTGTGGAGACGAAGCGGGATAGAAACTGCCGCTGAAATAAGTTCTTTGTGAACGATCCAGCATTATCGCAAAGACAATCAACTCTTGGAGGAATAGATCTTAAGCCCAACCGTCGAATGGAGTAGCCGGATGAGCTTGACCAAACTAGTTTCTCCGTGTAGTGCTGATGTCGCCTTGAAAACGCTTATCGAAACCATTCTCAAATGGCTGCTTTGTGTTGAAATCTGTACAAGTGCTCGGAAGAGTCTCGTCGATTTAGAGAAGATCGGAGAGGTACCTCTGTTCCAGAACGCGTTCAGCACCAATGCATGGATCATTTCACGCAATCTGATATCGTTTCGTTTGTCGCTGTGAGATATGGGAAATTTGGGTGGTTAAACGGAATGCATGAACTGCGACACTGAGCCCAGAAGACGCTCATTTGTCGTTGATGGATTCCGAGCGGCTCACGCAATCTGCAGCTGTTATTGTTTGGCTACGTAGTCTGTCCCATATTTGATATTGTGTGGTAATGATACGAAGCCGGGATGAGCCCTTGTGTTTCTCTGTCAGCAGTCATTCAGAAATGCTAGTGCGAATACGACGGAAATGGAACCAAAATCAATCTTGTCTGGTGGTCATGGAGATTTGGTGGGTTCCACACATGCCACTTGTTCATCCACCTATCGTAAGCCTTGGAGCTTTAGACACTTGGAAGTGAAATTGCAGCACCCCTCCCCTTGCATCCAAAATGACGGTGCGAATTCCCAGAATTGAAGCACCTAGTATCCAATTGTTATCCGGTGACTCGTCGATGAAAAAAGTGCAGACAATACTATCTTGTTTGACATATCGTTTGGCAAGCAATTCAATTGATATCAAGCTGGTAAACTCCATCTCCATATTTAAAGCACGTTCGTAGATTGAAAAGTCGTCGCATCGCCCTTTAACCGGATCGTCCTCGCGCCTTTTTCGTTTAAGAAATCGAGTTGTCTGAAGAATTCTTTCAATCCGTTTATAATATGAACTTGGCATTTGAAGTTCTTCTACGTCAAAATCAAATCGTATCTGATGAGGTCGAGATGTTGAAGGCTGGCCAAGATACTGTACGTGTGCCTCAACATCGCCGTCGACAGGAATTTCTACATGAGGGGTACGGAGTTCTGCTTCAACCGGTTCAAAATGAAGTCTGTACCCTCATAAAAACCCCATGTGAACGAATAAACCCCTTTAGCTTTTTCCAAAAAAGCTGAAGACTTCATCGTGCTCGTCTTGGAAATGGTTAGCACTTTCTCCTTAATCCACTTTGTCAAAATGTCACCAGATAACCGCCAACCGGTGATATATGTCCCGGATTCAAGGGTTTCTTCTAAGGAATCCTCGACTTCATTATGCTTTGTGCTCTTTGTTGCATCGTCCTCAAATCGATCTTGCGTAGCACCCGAATTTCGTAAGAGAGATACGGACATACCATCCATGTTTTGATTTGCCAGCTCAGGATGGTGCCCGCTCATCAATTCGAGCGGTGAACACCCGTACTTGTAAGCAAGGGACGTCAGGCCATTCACAGTATCATGAAAGCAAGATTCCACGGAGGACATAAATCCTTCGGACTCTTCATCCCGAATGACAAGCTGCACAGTATACAGGTTATCAAGATTTATTGACTCGATCTTGAACCCACTTCTCGGCACTTCTAAAGCAGGTGTGATTTTGACTTCCAGTCCTCCTTGATGCCCCCGCTTGGATTCGAGTCGTAACGAAGGGAGCAGTCTGACGTATTCCGCGCCCGCGTCCATAAAATGCTGACGCGCTGCGAGTATTCCAAGCGCGGTGTACGTCTCTAGTAGACATGCTTTCATTCTCTGTGCTCTGAGTCGAATTTTGAGTAATGAGCAGATTCCAACATGTTGGCAGCTTTTCTTCCATGGAATTTCTGTCTTTCAGCTTCTTTTTTGATAATGGAAGCGCATTCTCTCCACTGGAAGGAAGCACAAGTTGCGCTATAAATTGATTTGATGGAAGACCAAGAAATCTAACAACGTTGCCTTTAGGAAAACCGTACTTTATGGATTCTTTATGGGCGTAGAAACATGCGTACCTCCTTCAAAAAAGGCAGCAAATTGAAGGTGACATTAGTTACCTCTAGCAGTTGATACGTTTGCAGCTTGGTCTTAGCTTCGCATATGAGACAGAGTATTAATGCGAACGTACTTACGCTATAGTATCACAATAATGCGAGGCTTAAAGGTCCGCTGCGAAAAGTACTACCTCGATAAGTTGATAAGCTAGCATCCCGGAGTGGTTACATTACAGCCTGTAATCGAAAATGGAAGCGCGCAGTCAGCATTCTACTTTTACGCAAAGGTGTACTCTAGCGTGCATGTCCGAAGAACTTGTAATTTCGCATTTTGTAGACTTTATAGGTTCTATAGAATGGGAGCGCAAACTCGACATCTGATGAGCAACGAGCTTTGCCTCGAGAAATTGATAGGCAGATAAGTTGTCGCAAAGAATTTGAGTTTTTTTAGATGTTATGCAATTATAACGAGCTGATTAACAGTGTGCGAAATAAATATCTATGTCGAAGTATTTAAGGAATTGCAGGTGGTGCTCTCGTTTGGAAGAGGTGAAAACAAGTCTAGTGTTTGCTGCTCCATGTTAGATGCATGTTACGGCTGCTATCAGTTCAAATCTTCATCCATATGATAATTTCGCACGCAGCAACGTTAAGAACCTTGTACACACGCATTGCTGGGTATTTTTGGGTTGTAAACCTGTTGAGTACTTTCACTGCTCGACGCGATAGATGAATCTGACGTTAACACCAGTAAATCTATTTCTCGCTCTCTTCTTTTAAATCTCTTTCATCACTACTGCGGGAGACTGAGTCGATATACAAGTAGGTCAACCTCACTTTCTTCACACTTGTTTAAGCCAATGATGAGGCTCCATATTGTATACGAATGAATGTCTCCAGCGATTGTTCATTGTCGGATGTGTGAGGTCGATACAGTTCGTCAGTAGAATTGCCATCCGAATGCTTATTCATTGTGACTTTCCACGCGAGATATAAGAAGTGCTAGCTTCTTTATTCTATACCAGGGATGTTTGAAGCAAATGAATATACCTCTCACTTATTGCCGCAAAAGCGAGGACTCTGTCTCCTCCATTATCTAAATCAACTGACCAAGTGAATCAGACTTTTCACCCGATACCCCGCTGAAATGTGCAGCGTTAGGTTGTTTGTATCTGATTGGATAAAACTAAGTCTAAGATTGTACCGTTAGTTCCCAAATAGCAAGCAAGTAGAGGTCCTTCGATTCACTTGATCACATCCTGGAGTATCCGATTGGCTATATTCGGCATGACATCCACAAGTCAAACGCGTCATCAATTGCAAGCAGATACATCCAATCAAATTAGCAGATTAGAGACCCTCGAGCATACGATTGGCTGTATTCGCCATGGACACGCCGAACGCGTCACCAAGCAAACGCATGCAGATTTATTGAACAATTCCGTGAATGTGTTGGCGCAATGTAGAGAAAAATATCAGGAGACAGCATACGCCACTAATGATCACAATTCAGAGATGTACAAATCGACTACTCAAAGAAATATCCAGCAAATATATCTTTGCTAACGTCAAACGCAACAGCTGACAAGGTGAAGCTTCCATTCTCGAGCTTTTCGAGGACATCCGTGGATCAAATCGACACAAATTCGTAAGACAGACCCAGATTGAACTTCTTTTTATCCGCCATTTCAATGTATACATGATACTTTTCAATCAATCACACCCGTAACCAAGAAGCATTCAAAAAGCGCGTAAAATTGTACGAACTGTGAAGAAACATTCACGTGGCGATAGTACTTGGCATGAAGTGTTAAGTGGTACAACTTCTTAAGGCATCGACCAACACGTGTACATCGATTGCATGTCCTAAACAGATGACAACTTATGAGTCAAGAGAAAATGGTCCTATGAATGAGTAACTCGACTCAATGTAGTATTGTATCACTATCCGATTGAGTGACTATATGGAGTGGAGGTGGAAATAACAATTCCCAGTATTATTCATTATAATTAGGCATGCGCTACTACATTCGTTTATTCTTTTCGTTCGTCAAATAAGAGCGCGTTATTAGCGCATGTGCTGCATCACTGCACGTAAACCATACATCAAATTTGCTTGCTTTCGAGCTTCAGCGGCAATCAACGTGACATGCATTTTCTCTGAAAAATCTAGTGTGCGGTCGAAATGCTCAAAATCTCGCTTGGATACTTTCCATGGGGTACACGCGACTTTCTTGACAAAAAACTTGGTAGGACGATTCAGATAATAATTGATTTGACGATAATCATAGTCGTCGTGGCAGATACCAAAGATGCGATGCACATAGTACCAAATAGCCATTCGATACGGACAGGTGTCGACATTTTGATTGTGATCGGTTCCAAGATAATCGTACGTGAGTTTCCTTGTGATATTGAACATATCCTCGAGAATTTGCCCTGCTTCACCAGGAAAGTATCGTCGTACCAAGGAGAAGCAATGCTCATCCCAGCTAAAATCCTCGGTATGTAGCACATCATACTCTTGTGAACGAACGTCAAAATCAGTATACTGATTGACCACACTTCCACAAAATCGCCATAATGTGTCACAACGACGCCGTTTCATATTACTCGTCCAATCCAATTCACCATCCTCATCGATAATACCAAATTCGTCGTCCAAAACGTCATCCACAACTGCATCATAATTTTCTTCTTCTTGTCCGGCCGAATCCAACTCGTGCATACCATTTTCGAGTCGTTTCAGCAGTAAGACATCATCTCTTTCCATTGCAGCGATATCCAATTCGGAACTATCCAGACTGCTGCTGGTGGAATTGCTTCTACTTTCTGCGTCTCGCGAGCTTTTCCGCTCACTTGATTGAAGTCGTTGAATTGGGTACGTTGGATCTGATTCATTCTCCAGGACTTCATTATATTCACTGAATACTGCCAAGTCCTCTTCCTCAGCACAACCAATCCCAAGTGCGACACAGCACATAGAATTATATATGCTAAACACAATGATCGCGTGAACCAATTCGGAAACAGACCATGAGTCTTCTCTCTCAGAAGACAGCAAGTCGGCAATATGTTGTGGTTTGATGAGCCATGGACGATGAGCAAGCAATGATCCAAGAACATGAAACTGAAATAGCTTTTCTGGTATAAAATCAATACCACGAATCCAATCTGGATCACCTCTGTTAACGATGAATTGGAACTCTTGTATTTCAGCAAAGTAATTGCATCGAGACTCCGCGCTGGCCATAAGAGCAATATAACAACGCCATTGGAGAGGAAGTGTTCCATCTCGTATCATTGTACTGTCCAGACACGAGTGAAATGACTTGAGATATTGTCTGTGGGATGCTAACAGCTGATTAAAGTGGCCAATACGTCCAGTGCGCAGAAAAACAGTTTGTAATATCTTGATCAATTGCTGATCCTCGCTTGATTTCCATGCATTCAGATCTTGGTTGTTGATAAAGTAGGATATACGAGGGGTTGCATCCACGCTCTGAAATTGCTGTGGCCATTTGGCTTGAATTGTGTCGATTATAGACACGAACGCCTCTTGAATGATGGGAAACGGTGCTTCTCGTGCCAGCCGCTGCATGGACGGATAATAGTCCAATAGGAATTCGAGCTGATTTTGTTCAATAATTTCTTGCAATTCGCTGACAAGTTCAAGCGTCATTTTACTCTGAAGATTTGTATCGGCAACAAGTAATCGCTGAAAGAATGCGTGTTCTTTTAGACCGACAACGCGAGCGCGAATCGCGATCGCATCGGATTCTAGATCGATATATTTGTTCTGAGAACAGTAGTCTTTGTACACATTACCTGCCATATATTTCAGGAATGTTGAGAACGTTCCGAATCGAATGTTCGCTTCGATATAAAGATTTGGTCTAGTCGTTTGTTAAAACCGGCTCTCAGTAGTGATTGACTTGGATGTTTTTAAAAGAAAATAAAATTTGAAGCCAAATGGTATCGCCTTATGAACCTATTCGATATTTAACTTTCAGTGTATCGAACTTCAAGTGCGGTGGTCTTTTTCTCTACTGTTATCGCAGTAAAATGTGATCGGAAATTTGCTTTGCTGACTTTCTGTTACGAAATCGCTTTCTGTAATTACTTTTATTATGTTTACGTAGGTGCCTCTCTTTATACACGTTTGAGCGAAAGATTGGGAGCAATCAATCACACACTATACTCTCTGCCATTTGTGAGAAATGCAAAAATATATAAAAAAGAAAAAGTACCATCAATACATGTAAATGCGCGTGTTCAAAGATTACCTAAAGTAGTGTCGCACAATACGGAACAACTTTAGCCCTACTGATACCTTCTACAAGCCTGTAAGTCGAAATCATAAAAATCTTGACGCCCGTACAGCTAGTTTTGAAATTTTCCGATTCTTTTGGGTCAATATAGAGAGAGATAGGTTAGCATTTATGTTTGTTGACGCTTTCGCAATAGCGGATCTAAAAAACGTCGTTTCTCGACACCCAGCAGGATGCAATGCACTTCAAGTTTCTTTTATTGATGGAACTTGAATTTGAACACCTATTTTTACTGGATTGATGTCCTATCTGATCATGTGGAGCGTGCAAGGAGGCGCGAACAAAGATGCGTAACAAATTGATATCCTGCAAGACTTGATTTCGTTACAGTAACCCAAAATGCGTTGATATTCATGATTTACTCTGGTGCACTCTTTGAAGAATATTCCCAACATTTAATACATTTCATATATGTTCACTGCGCAAAGCTCTTGTTCGCGCTCCCTCTGCACTTTCTTCGAGCTCCTTCCGATCAGTTTTCGATCTTCCCATCACACTCAAACGCAGTTGCTACTATGTTCTTCTCAACCTTTGGTTCCATGTTCTGGGCGTGCTCTACCGAGTCAGTTGCGTATAGAGCATCTGTTTCGTACAGCATATCCTCGACTTCAACGCGGGAGAGCGTCTCCTCCTTGATTCCGTGGATGTATCCTACTTCTTCTATATCTCCACCACAATTCTTCTCAACTTCATAGGAATCTGAATTGGGAAGATTGTATAATCCATACACGACCAGAATCAAGAGACCTTCGAAAAAAGCGATGTTCAAAATGAAGAGAAATGCAGTGGCAACCGACCAATGATACATCAAGTACGGGATTCCAGTCAATTGTGCAATGATTGTCAGTTTTGCCGAATATATCTGGATTTCGGGGTGATTCAGTACAATTTTGACATTCGTCATTGGACTCTTCTTACTTTCCTCATACCCAATCATCACTGGTACCCAAAGACGCTGAGTCGGTTCCGACAGCGATAAAAGATGCGGAAGAAACCAGACACCACGTTGTACGAGACGTATGAGTGAGTTTATTTCGCGAACAATCACCGGTCGAGCACTCGAAGCCAATGTCATATCCCCTCCTGCAGTTTGGACGTGTGTGTATACCATGAACATACCGATTTTATAGTTTACGAATGATTCGGGAACATGAAGCTCAACAAATAAGTCGTATCTCACTCCAGCGACCAGCAGAGAAGCTGTCTTCGGCCCAATTTCTTCATGTGTTTTCCAATGTCTGTGCGGTTCCAAAAGATTCAAATCGGCTGTTGGCAGTGTGAGATTGAGTTTCCGGTCGTAATCTCGCACAAGCTGCGCATGATTTCCGTAGTCAAAGAAGATTTCTTGATCGTGACATCTCGTCGGCATTACCAAGTTGTACAATAACGCATAAATCATTGCTGCGGATGCAAACAGCATTACAAGAGCACTACAAAACTGTTTTATCGTAACGCATACTGAACCAAGTACATTCATTCGGTATTACCTGGAAGGCTCGACCGAGCCATAAGAATCCAACACGAAAGTAATACCGTGCTTCTCTTTGAAAATCGATTTTTTCCAATGACTTCTCCTCACCAGATGCGGAACGACTCAAAAACACATTGAACGGTAGGAAAGAAGTCAACGTTGCCCATGACACCCACTGCATCCTCGTCCCGCTCGGCCCGTGTGTACTACACATTTTCACTTCAAAGTGCAGCTATAAGTTCTCACAAGAAGCTCAGTGATTTGAGCGAATGACATAATATGCTATAATGCGTTATTGACTATAGCATAGAAGTTATGACCGTGTAATATCCTGCCAGCAATACATAGAGAAAATGTATAGAATTTGGCCTTTACACGTGGCATCCTGACCGTATAAATACGAACGTTCACACCAAATCTGACTGATGATCAACTCGGTAAATACGCACTACCCATGCGGTTGATGTGAACATCTGAGTAAAATATGTAAGCTCTGTGGCATTGACGAGCTGCTTCTGACGATTCCAATCGAACCCATTCTTTGCTGATTCTATCTCAACGTTAGAAAAAGTACCGTGAAACTCATGATAACTCATTTTGTAAAAAAGACTTCGCGTCATCGCACTAGTAGCATTCTCACAAAGCTCAAATTGATTGGTTTGAGCGCTCTGGAACTCCTTCTCGATCACATGGTCGGGATAAGCACCTTCCGCAATGCGTACGATCCAAGGAAGTTTATCGAGATCATCACCATGCATTCCACAAAACCCGCCAAACATTATTAGAATGTAATCAACACCAAGACTTTCCAAAATGGGCAAAGCTTCCTCTTCACTGGACATCAGAATGCGCCCAACTGTCGCGATGTGAGTGTTATTCCACGTATTGTTATCCACGATAACCGTCCGATTCGCAAGTTGAGATAATTGGTAGCCATAATCCCACCAACTCAATACTTTGGCATCTTCTGGTGTATTGTGTCGCAGCCATTGAAAGGCTTCTCTAAAGTCATCGTATATGACGTTGGCTCCAGTCGTGCGATTGCGTTGTTCGATGATCAGGGACGTGGACGAGTATATTTTTCTTGACATGGAAGTAGAATGGCGGACTTGCATGATCAGAAGCAGCTACAAAAAGATATTGATTCATGTCACATTGTCTTCCGATTGAAACAAGACTTACCGCCATTGCGATTACAACAAGTGTTAGAGCGGATGAACCCTTCAGCGAGAAATTGCGCTCTTCTTTCTGATCAAACGCGAGGATCTTGGACCAATTTGACATTAGTTCTGACCAAAAAGATTGATTTTCTATTGCTGCTTGAGGTGCAATTGAGTGATTCAACAGCGTTGGAGGTGTGAGATCACGATGCTTTTGTTCCTTGTCATTGGGCTTTGTATTCTGCGGAGTAAGACTCGCATGTATCATGATGCTAATGCGACTCATGAAATCGGAAATTCCAAGGGCGGATAAGAAGCAAGCCGCTGGTGCGAGTACCAGCAGTAATCGTATCATGATTCCCGAAAAGTATAAGGATAGTGTCGCGTATAGTATCATAAACACATGTCCCGACCCGAGCTTGTCGAAACAGACGTACAAGCCATAAGGTACAAAAAACAAAACTGGTCCAAATGAAGCATAAAAGCTGCTCCAAGGCGTTGGCTGATGCTCTCCGACCGATGCAATTATCGGAAGATATTTCTGTGCATACGTAGGGTTCAAAAGAGTCAGAATTCGACCCGTGCACGATAATTTTCCCATTAGTAAAGCCACAATAATTCCAACGCTGAGGACAATTCCTAGCCCGATCATTCCTGGCCTCAGCATTGTCCATGTTGCTAGCCTAAGACTATTTTTCATTCGATTGCTTATCAAGCACATTTGCAGCAAGATGAATACTCCATGGGAAGCTATCATTTCGCCTCTAAATATTCCCGTAAAGCCGATGAATGGGACCTGCATCACCAGTAATGTCGCAAGCACATAGAATGTTCCATAGACCGCGTAGATGGTCTCAAACTGTGATGTCTTGTATCCAGCTTTCGAGCATTGCCAATACGACTGAGCGATTGTGAAACCAGCATGAAGTGGTATGAGGTTGATGATGAAAACGTATCCTCCCCAAGAAATCGCCATTCCAAAGTAAGAGAGTGCTGTGGAGGCTGCCCAAAACATGCTTTTATACTCGATAGCTCGAATCCAGCAGAGAAATGTCAGGACCAGAATAGGAATTGCGATTGCTTCATTGTCATACGATCCAGCCGTTGAGCGAGAAATATATGCTGGACAAATTGCCGTCAAAATGGCTCCCAAAAGCGCCGTTTTGTGGCATTTACAAACTTGCAACGTCAAAAAGAAGACGAAGATCGACGTGAAACCTGCAAGAACGGGAGCAAGAAACACACATATGTGCCGCAAGGCCACCTGAAGATGCACAGTATCAAGAAACCAATAGACAAGCGAAGCAGAGATCATGAGGCCTGGATATATTGTGGTTCCTACAGAACGTCCCAATGGATACCAGACACGATCATCGTACCAGTTGAAAAAATCAGCAAAGCCAAAATTCACAAGGAATTTTGTGGCTCTAAAGTTGAAATGTGGATCAAATTCATGAATTACCTGCAAGCAGAGAATGAAGAAAAGGGTTTTAGGCTAAAGAATGGGACTGCAACGTACGCTTCCCCATAAAACCACTGGGAATACGCGGATAGCGATACTGATGACGTAAATCAAGGACAGAAGGAGCACGAGTGGTACGCCCATCGAATATATAAACGAGTTAATTGAACCAATCAAAAGTCAAATCCAACAAATGATGCGGAGATTCACACTGTATTTCTAGCTAGTTATCTCAATGAAAGTCGCACACAAGTGTCTGCAACGAATGTATCGGATCCCATTCGAAAAAGTGAAGTTCAAGTCAAAATCTTCAAGTTTGTTAGGGTTTGATGGATTCAAGTAGGTACACTGATCTTAGTCTGTACATTTGTAGCGCAGTACACTTGAAATATGCGCTGGATAACCTTAATCCTTCCTGCAAAATCACCAAGTGCCACTGTTTCGATGACTCGACAAAATTAATGCTTTGGATTGGCTACCGTCACAACACGAATCAAGTTCGATAATGCGAGCAAATTTTTCAGCATCACCCGACCTCAGCTCATTATCAGTTGCGCCTTTTATCACAAAGAATTTTATAACGTTATCGAAATGCATCTATCCGCCTTTAGTGTTCTCATCGTCTCGTGGCTGCAAAACTGTACAACACTTGGTCAAACTCTAGTACGATTTGCATCGGAAGGCATCTTTTCGAGCAACAAAATCGTAGTTTATTATCGTACCTCGATCTCGAAGACCCCGTGCCTCAGGTATAACACAACTCCGGAGAGAGAGACAAGCGTGGAGATGGAGAGAACGAGCCTTTTTAATACAGTGTTTCACCACACCGACGGCTGGTTCCAATTTGAAATACATGCAGCTATGGCCCATTTTAACTTCTCCATCGACGACACGACGATGGATGACAATGATGGAAAAGGATATTTTGCTCCAGAAGTGGCTTTTTGGGCGGTGAATGGGGCCGTAACACCAACACTAAAGCAAAAGCCATTCACAGTATTCTATCAAACATCTTGGAAAAAGCCTACCATCAAATTTCTCGAGGATTCAAAGTGGGTGTCGACAACCATGGATCGTCACGATGGCTTATTTTCCCCATTCTTCAAAGGCATTCATCAATGGTACTATTATACCCAGCAAGCCGCGGGGAATTTCACGTATGCATTCAAGAATGACACTGTGACAGACGATAATGAAGGCCGCTTTTATTACGCATTTGGAGGTGGTGTCTGGTTCCATGTCAGCAAATTGGGTCCTCCTGAAGATACATTCTCGAGGATTGGATCCGAAGTCGTTGTTCCTACCCCCAAAGTGATGCAGTAACTTAGTTGAACATCTGCTAAACTTAATGTCAATATCTTCATGTCTTGATGTCTGCTTGAAATCAATTTACAACGAATAAAAAGATCAATTGTGAAATTCCTTGATGCAGGAAGCATGTTGACGAAGAAAAATGCGCATGCCCGGATTCGAACCGGGGATATCACGGCCACAACGTGAGGTACTGACCACTATACTACATACGCCTGGAGACGCCGGGTATCGATCCCGGGACCTTTCGCATGCGAAGCGAACGCTCTACCATCTGTGCTACATCCCCTGTGCTACTGGCAGATACAGCGTCAATTTTGTAGTAATATAGTAATTCGATCGGGAATGAATTCCAAGATCGGTCAATTTTTTGTATTGTGTAAATTCTGTTCATCAAGCAAAAACTCAATAACCAAGCGCTGCGTTATTGCTTCCTGCCAGATGTCTGTCACAACTCACATTGTTTTCTATCGTAATCGATTGAGTAAGATTCAGGCGGTTATTTCCGTGAACGACCATTACACCATGTTCATCAACTGGATACCTTTCATGACAGCAAAACTGTACTTCTCTGTACATCATCAGTGATCTAACTTCCAACAGCAATGAAATTTGACACAGCGGCACGAAGATCGAGACCAATATGAGGTGTAAATTAGACCACTCTATGGTGGAGCTTCTTCCAATGGAATAGAATTTTCTCGCATCCTTCAGGTCAAAAACTTAACACTCAATGAGCCAGCTCCCAATCTTGAAAGTATTCAGACTCATGTATCTAGTCTAGGTGCATAAATTGTGTGTTGTCGGCTAAAGATAGGGTAGACGTTGGTTACATTTAAGTAGATTTTGCTTGTCGGAGAACATAAATGTACAGGCATCTATGTCATCAGGAGACTGGTGCTTCTTTCCTCGCAAGGTTAGTGGGGCTGGACAAAATCCACCGAAGAATCCGCGAAATCGACTGAAGAATCCGACACCTCCGATGCATTCACAGCAAAGTTCCATGAAGCACCATTCCTAAAAAACATCTTCAAGGCTTCGGTCAAATGGAGTTTTTGGATGAATTCAAAATCGAACAAGTATACGTCTTGCCGATTCTTCATCTCACGGAATGGTTAATCACAGGACATCTTTGCAACCTCGTGCTACCTTCTAGACAATCTTTACTATCAATCAGCGTCTCGTATGTTATGTTTACGTTTTCAGTTTGGTTTTTGGAGAATTCACAAGTGAATAGTGAAAGAAATCGTTCACGAAGCTTTCGAATTGATGGTCCCCCTCAGACGGAATAAACGATGGCAATATTTGACTCGAACAATAAGCGAGGCCGCTACTATCATACGGAGAGGTCGAAGTCTTCTGCTTTTGAGTTTGACTCGGCTATTATCACGGCTGTATCACACTGCGTGGATTGGACATGTCACGGGCCCATTTAACGCCATTGCCTCCATCAGTACGTTGTTGTAAAAGGTATATATTTAGCCTATTTTCACTCTCGTTCTTTGCTCAAACGTCATGGGTAGACCCGAATTTGGCCTTACCAAGCATTTAGAATCTGACCTTGGCACCGCTTGAGAGAATATGGGTTGCAGAATTATGATATACTAAGAATCGCGTCCATGAATTCTACCATAAAAACGAGACTTAAGATGTTGTCAGACATATAGAGGTCACTTTTTGGATCATGAACGCGTCAGCTTTTGAGGAGACCATTTATAATATTAAGCCATGGCTGCTATCACGAGTGATTTGCTCATCTTCTACGAACTTGTGTATTCAATCGGCCATACCGTTATCTCGGTCATGAATCGGCCATCCGTTGTTTTCGATTGTTTTAGGGTCATGAATGAGACATAATAACATCACCAAAAACATGGACAAATCCTGCTATCAAAACTACCAATAAAGCACCAGACTATGTTGAGCATTCAGTCTTCCGGTAAACGACAATACAGGTCAAGATAAATTCAACTCTGCAATATCTCGATCTAGAGCCCAAATTGAATTGCATCAATGCTACATAGATCAAAGGAAGTGCAGCTTAATGCGATGCGAGATAACTCTTGGCTCCGAACCACGTATCTACTGCCTAGTGACATCCTATGAGAGAAATCAAGCGCTTCAGTATTTTCTTATAATGATAGTCGGAACATTTTTCGCATGACGACAAATTTTATTGCTAACGATGGATTCAAAGAATTGCTATCAAGCTGAAAGTCGAGCAGTATTGAAAGTATAGTTCCTTGGACTCTAATTGCAAAGAAAGAGAATTAAAGAAATTTAGCGAGCTGAGATTATACCGCTTGACATTAAGAATTTCCTAGTCTAAAAATGCACATTGAAGAGAACATCAGCAGGCTCGCACCAACGTGCCTACTCGCTGAAATGCAGCAACATGAGCAATCTTCCTTGTATAGAGCTCTATTCCCGCCCTTATTCGCGGTCATGCCAACTTCGGCGTAATGCTTGTAGATAGAATTGATGCTAAACAAGCAATGCGCGCCTTAAAGTGTGATTCGCACGACTTTATCCAAGTCATGTTTTTTTGGTTTGTATTGCAAAACGAGTGATACTTATTAAACAGTCAATTTGCTAAATTGCAAACCTCCATTCAGATTATGCTGCGCCATTCGATGCTGACTTCTGGATTCGAACATTGCCGACGCAACTTTAGTTTCAGAAAAATAAGATTACAGGGAGGCTATAAACCATTCGTGCGACAAGCTGGCGAAACATTCTCTTTGATCTCTCACAGCGCCTTTTTGCATTGATGCGCAAAGCATATTGTGACGGACAATATTCGCAATGTTAAGCAATTTTCTGGTCTAATCAAACAAAGCAACTCATCGCGCATTCATCGCACACACACGTCATCAGATCGTCAATGTACACAGGCAAGTGCGAACACTGCCGGAAACAATATGCTTAGAACACAAAGCTATTTCCCAGGCGTTATCAAATAAGAGAAAAGCATAATGTTCGGTCTTCGTTCAACTTTCGCACCATAATGTCTATAAAGATGCAGAAGTGCTATGCGTGTCAAACGACATGCAATTACCCCCAGTCATTTTTATGACTGCTTTACGCTATCTAATGATAGCAGAACCAATTTTAAATAATGTCAGCAATGTATCCTTCATCTCCACAAATCAGTAGCACGAAGATTTCCTGAATGGAAGAACTTCATGGAAAGATGGCTATACTCCTTACAATGACGCATTGTCGATAAGATGTCAAGGTAGCCTACGCTCGAGCGTGTAAACATGCTGCAATTGAACTACAAAGCGTTCTGGATAGCGTTAGCAGCTTCACGCTCAAAACTGCCTCGTGCTGAGTTTATAGGACGATGTCGTGTCTTGACCTTTTCTTGCATGTCTAGAATATCGTGCTAGACCAACCAGAGTGAGTGCCCAATGAAGCGCTCAATAGCAAGCGTAATTATTGCAATGCTATTCTGCTCCTTTTGACCTCGTGATATCTTAACACGTCGGCGCATCAACTATAGATAAATAAAGGAATCTACTAGGCATCTCTTCTAGCTACCACTGCACCATCATCGAATGCTTGTCCACAAGCGGAGATTTTTGGGTGGTCTTTAGTGTGTGAATTTGCGTACGGCACATATTTCTCCAATCAAATTGACTAATCCACGCATGATAAGGTAATCGACTCATTCCTGCTATTTAATGATACAAGTATGCCACCGAAGAAACGTGCGCAATCAACGAAATCAGAGCAAAAACGCAAAGACAAACTTTTAGAAGACAAAACGTTTGGGCTGAAAAACAAAAACAAAAGTAAAAATGTACAAAGGTATATCGCAGAAGTTACAAAGCAAGTCAAAGGCGCAAACACTCGTGCGGATCGACTGAAGGAGCAAGAAAAATCAAACAGCAAGAAAAACAAAGAATTAATGGAAGAAACAATGAAGAATCTATTTGCAGCGGCAATCACACAACCCAAGGTTCATTCTTTCAAGCAATATCATCATGTATTTCGCTCAATAGGCTATCTCTATGCATTGTTATAGGTGCCACCAGGTGTTGACCCAAAGTCACTATTGTGTCAGTTTTTCAAGCTCGCTACTTGCGCAAAAGTAAATCTACCCGCTATCAGCTTGCCATATGTGACTAAATAGCACCACATAACAGGGAAGCCGATGCAAGTTCTCACATGATTTAACTGTTGGCAAAAAATCCGCCAAAATCGATCTCTACACGGATAATCGCGAACCTGAAAAAGAAGTTGGTAATGTGCTAACAAGAGTGATCTAAAAATTCATATTTCTTACAATATGATGCAGATGTTATGGATACTTGGGATCAGAGCAAATTGGAATCGGTAATACAAGAGAAACACGGCGAGAAAATCTCCAAGCAAACGGACATTGTACGTATCTGCGTTTCTTTCTGAATAGGTTGTGATATCGCAAGTACGCTTGCAGGTGTGCAAATACTTTCTCGATGCGATAGAAAAGAATCTCTATGGCTGGTTCTGGGTATGTCCGAATGATGGAAAGAATTGCAAGTAAGTGCGATGCAATGATAAAGGACAAGATCTGATGAATGATAAACAAGGTACCGACACGCATTGCCGCCGGGCTATGTGTTCAAGTCAAAGAAAGATCGCGAATCGGAGAAGGCAAATGCACACGAAGAAATCTCGATTGAAGAAATAATTGAACAGCAACGGGCTAAGCTTGGTGCCAATGGAGGAACACGTGTTACCGAGGAGTCTCTGAAGAAATGGAAGGCTGACAAGTTGCAGCGAAAAATCATTGAGGTAGAAGCAAAACGGAAAGAAGAGGCAAAGAAGACAGGAGGCCGTGGATTGAGTACGTACTTCTGTTGTGTATCTGGTAGATTGATTCGCATCTCTATATGAACATTAGATGTTCTGAGTGGAAGAGCTCTGTTTTCGTATGATCCGACGCTGTTTCGAGATGACGATGATGCAGATGATGACCGATACTCTGTCAAAAGCGATGAGAATGATAATCCTGCCATTGAAAATGGTGCAAATGCATGATTGGGCACGAGAAGAAGATTGTGGAGGTAGCAGATGTGCAGTTCATGTACATTCATCTTTGGATAGCAACTTTTATCATATCGAAGAGAATTTGCATTTGACTGAGCTGAATTGGAGTGAAAAAATTAGAGTAGACCGATTGATAACAGCTATCAAGTAAATTTTGCGTCAAGTTCAATCCTCATCTTCTTGCTGGGAACCTGCCATAATGTTGTCACATATCCCTGCTAGTTGCTTCGATAAACGAGCACGCCGCTGTAGAGAGTATTCACGGTGAGTACTGTGTGACCAGAGGTCATACTTCATACTTTCTGATTGCTTTTCAATAGATTAGAAAGCTCGTCCTGTATCATGTCACCTTCTTCTCTCCAGTTTCTATCCCAATGCGAAAATGAGCTCTCGATAACATAGTGATTCAATATACCCATAAGCTAGCGCCAAGTTGTCGATGACTTGACGAAACTATCATGACACTATCACGTGAAATTCTGCCAATTCTTTGACGCACAAACCTGTAGCAAAATTTCATCCAAAGAACAAGATGCATCAGATTCGACCTTGGCAGGGGAACATGGAACGCTCGGACGAGGTGGGCGCCCGAAATTGCAATCATTCAAGTCTTCCTGCACCACACTCAGGTCATTCTCCGCGCAATGTGAATCGCGTGAAGTCGCCCGGAAGCGCTTATTCTTGTCAGCTTCCGCTATCACATGCTCAATATCTTGCGTCATTATATTGCTATAGGATTCCTCTTCGTTCTCCAGTAAAACGCTGCTCTCAAGATCATTATCAGACGACTCATTTACTTCAAGTTCCCGCGCGCGTGCCATCCCGAAAGTTCAACACGAAGGGCAACTGCAACGTAATATTCATTCAGCACACATGTCGGACGACTTGATACAAAATGCGCATTTCCACGACTTGAGAGCCGTACGAAAGAGATACGAGCAAAATCTCTTCATCCATTTGCTACTATGCAGCATCGCGTAAACTGTGTCGAGCCATTACTTCAGCTACATGACTTATGGTATCGCTCTCCATCGATTCTCTACAAGATGGCGCAAGTGACACATCTGACAGGTTGGAGGCCATCCTCTTCATTTCAAGAGACTTTCGTGCTTGTCGACGCCATTTATTAGCTCCTAGCTTTATGCGAACCATCACATTAAGCGACGTGACTCGTGTGACGGCAGCAGCTATCTCTTCCGAATTGACTTGAACCTGTTCGCATTCCACGTTTAGGAACGTTTCCCGGAGATTCGTATTCATCCCATCCACGACCCAAGGATGCTGCTTACATTGTTGGACCGTCCACCTCTTCTTGGGGTCTTTGTTAAGCATTCCATGGAGTAAATCAGCCAGGCTATCTGACACAGATACTCGAGGATTCAGTTCAATAGACTGCAGCTCAATCAGCTTGAATAGTTCCATCATGTTGGCATGGTAGAAGGGGATCTCTCCAAGCACTAGCGCATGCAATGTAATACCAAGAGCCCACACATCTGCAGCGTAAGCAGAGTATCCACCTCCCTTTATTGTCTCCGGACCCATAAATGCATACGTACCTGCAGTTGTTGTAACCATTCCATTGTCTTCGTGTGCAGAGAGTAAAGAATCCTTCCCAGACGAAGAAACTTTGGCATCAGTCTGTTCGAATAAATTGGCGACTCCAAAGTCAGCAATTTTGCAGATGCTATTTGCACCGATGAGAATATTCTCAGGCTTCAAATCCCGATGGCAAATGTTATTCTCATGCAGATATTCCAGACCAAGAAGCATCTGACGGAAAAATTCTCGTGCTTCTTTCTCTGTGAACCGGTCTGGGGACACTTCATCTTGATTGTCGCGGACACTTTGACGAACGTTTGGATTCGGAACATATCGTTCGTGTTTGCAATCCCATGTCATTATTTGGCCGAGAGGTGCGTACTCCAGCATCAGCACCAGCATCTCTGAGTCATCGTCAAATATCTCCAAAAGTTGAATCAAATTCTCATGGCGAAGTTTCTTCATGATTGCAATCTCGACCTGAACCTTATCCAGCGCGGTGGAGACAACCATTTTTTTTCCAACACGTTTGAATTCTCTCATTCGTTTCAAAATCGAAGTCTGATACACCTTCAAAGCGACATATTCTGTGGACTCGTCTACTTGCTTGAAGCTTTTATCGGTGAAGCTTTTGTGCTGACCCAATTGTACCACACTAGTCGACCCTCGACCTAGCTCCTTGATGATACGATATTCATGAATACTTCCTAGATTCTCATCAGTTTGGTCGGTTTTCTCATTCGATAACGCGAACTCGCAACTTGTGTTCGATACCAAATCACTACTTATTTCCGTCTCGTCCGTCTGGTTGCATCCTTCGGTGCGTGATTCATCAATCGTGGATGTTCTTCTTCTATCTTTGAACAAGGAAAAACGTCGAGATGGTCGAGAAACTTCGCCATCAGACGACAAACTGCGAAAATACTCAAACAATCCCATTTGTTTGTAGCTTTTATTGTGCCGGGAAGCTGCGGTAAATCACCCAATCACTCTCTACCGAAAGAAAAGAGTGCAGCTGCTCGATTACTTACTCTATGGATTACTACAGCTAAACTGTATCATTATGACGTTAGACAAACAATCAGGCGCAAGCGAAAACTAAAATTTCCGCCAACGGAGGCGATGCAGCCGCGTAAGCGCTCTTAAACTTCGACACTCTTAAAAGCCATCGGCTTCCGTACTATCGTAAGTAGAGCGAAAGCAAGACAAAGCGATAGTTGTAACAGCGAAAAATGACTTGCGTTAATGATCAGATGATAAGCTGTGGATAAAGTATCAGCGACTGCGACTGTATTGACGTACAACTCGTACAAGAGCCTTTGATGCTTTCTGACAAATATCAAACTCACATCGCCATCGTTGGGATCATATATCGCCTCCCATCAGTCAATTTTCACGCTGCATTCCTTCTCATTGATGCGGAAGTCCTTCTATATCGCATTTCCGACTAAGCAAAGGCATCAAAAGTCCTCTACACTCTCCCTTGCATGCCGAGTGAGAGGAATCAATAGCGTCTCTAAAAGCACTCCCACCACATAAATGGGTAGAGTGATCCAAACGCAATAGTGGAAGCCTTGCGTTTCCATTAGATACACTCCGATCAAAGCGCTTCCGGTGCAAACTAATGCCGATAAGTCTTCCAAGGAACTCCATTTCGCCCGCTGTTGTCGGGGAAGGAAATCCATGAGCAGAGATCGCTGTAGAGGTTCAGTGCTTCTGATCAGCACCACGTTTATCAGATATAAGGCCACTTGTGTTCGGAAGGCCTGGGCGGTGGCCATTTGATACATACATAGGCTCCCCAGGAAGCGTGAGACTACGATCACCGGCATCCTTCCCCAGCGCTTTGACTGCCATTGTAGAACGAGCGAGAACAAAGCCACACATACCGGCTGAACGACGAATAGACTCTGCATCTGAACAAAGCTCGGGTCATAATCCTTGACCAAGAACAGAGGAAGGAAACTGGCAGTGATACCCGCCGCATTATTGATGATAAAGCCGCTCACAACCAGGAGATATGGTACGTGAGAATCGCTAAGATGACCCAAAAAGCGCTTCCTACTCCCTGGAGACTTTCCTCCTTGTGGAGGAACATACTCCGGACTTGCGATGCTTCCATAAGGCGAAAATAAAAGACGTGACCGCTCGCTTCCTTCACTATACAGCCCATTTTCACGCTTCATATTGTACAAATTCCCGGTCGGATGTACCTCTACACTCTGGATGGAATCGCTCAGCTCAATGTCGAAATGACGACCTATCGAGCGTAATTCCTGCTCGACCACCAGATCCTTCATCCTCACCTCATAGGCGACATCATCGTCAAAGTATAAAAGCGGCAGCATCGACAAAGTGATCATAATCGCTCCGATTAAAATGACCGCACGAAGCTGGAATAAGGCCCAGTCGTCTTCATATTTTGTGAAGAATACAATTGCAATTAAAGGCCCAAGCATGCGTGCCGAGTTCATGATGACAAACTTGACGGTGAATGGAAAGGATCGTCGACCACAAGGCACAGAATCGGCAAAAATTGCTTCCACCGCAGGACTATGAAATGACGAGAACGCTCCCCACATCGCGAAAGTCACATACATTAGACGAAGGGAGCTATTCCCAGCCGCTACTGCGGTCATGACGCCGCTCAAAACCCCAATTCCAGCAGCTACTTTCAACATTCGATCTCGGCGATATCGATCGGCCGCGTACCCGGCTGGAAGCGCCAGGATGACTTGAGCCAATCCCTGAATTCCTCTCAGTATTCCGACCGCTTTGATGGAGCCTGTGAGGATGTACATGTACCCCGAGAGAACCTGATGCATCAGGATGCTAAAAAGCGCTCAGCGGAGGTCTATTAGCGAGATTGATAGCCGTACCTCTCCGAGAACCAGTACATCATCGTAAAGGCCAAGACAAGTCTCACGTTAGGCTCCGTGCGCTGGACATAGTCAAGCATTCCAATCGGCTCTGTCCGTTACTGAAAGCGGTCTAAAGATACGGTCGCCTCGTGAGAAGTCTACAAGGAACAAAGTGTATTATTGCTACTCAAAGCTATCGCATGTCTTTGAATTCAATGGGTTCCGGGTAATTGTAAAATGCTCAAGCCCGAAGCGACAAAGTCCTGGAGACGCAATCCGGAGGTCTTTTTACGCAGATGCGTCATGAGCATTCGAGTGTGCTTTGGGAACGATTCGCCAAGCAGCGTGATAGTGTCGGGATCGTCGCATTGCGCCTGCAAAAACTCGAAAGAAATCTCTTCCAATTCGGCAAATTGGCGTTTTTGTAGAAGTTGTAAGCGATTGTAAAATGACATCAGCAGCTTTTTCTTTGTTCGCTCCCGACGCAAATCGAAGCGATGCATCCTCGCATTCACGATCACCGCATCCATTTCAGGATCGTCCTCAGTCATCTCTAAGAGGAATTGAATCGGATCGATCGGTTGGGTTTCCAGCAAGCGCGCCAGCATTACATGAAACAATTTATCGGTCTGATGCATCCGCGTGTAAGATCGAATGGCTGAAAGCTTTTCAGAGGCAATCTTCCTTGCATCACGCTCTCCAGAGGGAGCCATTGTCTATAGATAGCGATGAATGCGTCGAATAGGAAGAAGCGCCGTGACGAATGGCCACAGAGATAGAAAATAATGAACGATTCCTTATTGATTCTTACATTCTGGAGGTTTCTCACTAGCGTTTGTCTTATTTTCAAGCACTGGATGCTTCTCTCTTTGTGCGTTGGAACTCTCATCATCCGAATCCGCTTCCTCACTATCGGAGTCAACTTCATTGTCCTCGTACTCGGACTCCTGCTCTTCTTCGATCTCGCCAGTGAACCACAAAACTGCTTGAGGAATTATCGTTTCGTGGATGGTGAATCCAATTTGGAAGTCCGTTGTCAGCTGATCCATCAAAGCCGCGCTCTATCATGAAAGGTCAGGTAAGCTTCTTCATTCGTAATGTAAACACACCTCTTGGTCGTCTTCATCTTCAGACGGCATGGAAACGTTCTGGAAAAAGTCGAAAAAGCTCTCTTGTCCTTCAGTTCGAGAAACCACACGAGTCGATTTGCCTCCTTTGGCGCGCTGTTTGACTTTCTTGACGCGTTTGGTGAGGTCTTTACCTTCTTTCCAATTGATAATGCACCCTTTCACATTCTTCAGCACTGCATCTCCACTGTCGGTGGCATCAGCGACGTCGTATTCTTTGGTGAGGATGCTGTTCTCGAAGAAAGGATTGCTGCAAAACTCGAATTCCAATTTGAATCCCTAAAAAAGTGTGAGGGATAGCTATGAGGAATGTAAGGGAACATACATTGTCCTCCTCATGGCTGATGGAGCGCACATCCATCAGATATGCAAACACAGGAACGTCGTGATCTTCAATAATCTCGGCGATCGCGGAATGGTTCATGAAAGCCCGCAGCCAAAAGCCTGGAATTCCAACGACATTTTCATCCGTTTGCTGCTCTGTGTCCACCTTCGTGCGACCTGAAACAATACCAGCGCGTTTTTCGTATAGAGGAGTGTATAGCTTTTCGTATTTGAGCTCCAAAATGCGTCGTTCTTTCTCAAACTGATCTTCCAATTGTGCTTGTTCTTGTTGCAATTCTTTGAGTGCGTCGATGCGAACTTTCACGTTTGGTGGGAAACTCTCCGTATCTTCATTTGGTTCGATACACGTCTCTTCTAGCCGCGCAGCCACTTGGTCTATGGACCGGAACCCCCGGCCATCCGCAGCGTCCAGCTCAATACTCGGCTCGCCGGTCGGATTCATTGGTTCCTGCGGATCCATTGTGTGAGTTAGCGTGTCGCACACTATAGTAAGCATATCTATATTTAAGTGGAACACCATTTCTGGATATGAATGCCACCAAGCGCCGCGTTGCGTATTTTTATGACTGTACGTCCCTCATTTCGTGCATTTCCCTCACCACTCACACAAAACGCATGTAGCTGAAATTGGAAATTACCATTATGGTCCTAATCATCCTATGAAAGTACGTTTTTCTCTCACAAACATTCGATTTATTTCACATTACGGTCCTCTGTAGCCTCATCGTGTCAGAATGACCCACAATATGATTGTAAATTACGGCCTTACGAAACACATGGAAATATTTGTATGCAATGCTCTCACTTTGAGCGCAATTCTCACGATACTCTGCGCAGCGTCCACCGTTAGTCCCATGGACTGAGCTCACACGCTTCCACTCGGACGACTACATTTATTTTTTGCGTCTCGTGACACCCGATAACATGCACGAATACGTCCGGCAGCTTCAGCGCTTCAATGTTGGTGAAGACTGTCCGGTATTTGACGGTATTTTTGAATTCTGCCAATTGTACGCATCGGCTTCCATCGGTGGAGCAGCCAAACTGAATGAGAAATCCGCTGACATCGTAATCAATTGGTCTGGAGGTCTACACCATGCCAAACGATCTGAGGCTTCCGGCTTTTGCTATATCAATGACTGTGTTTTGGGGATCTTGGAGTTGTTAAAAACACATCAGCGCGTGTTATATATCGATATTGATATCCATCACGGAGATGGTGTGGAGGAAGCTTTTTACACCACAAATCGGGTTATGACGTGCTCCTTCCACAAATATGGCGAATACTTTCCCGGGACCGGAGACATCAAGGATATCGGGTACGGTGAAGGGAAGAATTACGCTGTGAATTTCCCGTGTCGCGATGGAATGGACGATGAAGCGTTTACCAGTATTTTCCGAAGTGTTATCGCTACAATCATGCAACATTTCGCACCTGATGCGGTTTTGATGCAATGTGGCACAGATTCATTATCGGGCGATCGACTCGGATGCTTTAACTTATCGGTCAAAGGCCATGCTGATTGCGTCGCATACGTGAGATCTTTCAACATTCCGATGTTGGTGGTAGGAGGTGGAGGGTACACACTTCGTAATGTGGCTCGATGCTGGTGCTATGAGACCTCTGTGCTCACGAATGTAGAGATTCCTGACGCTATGCCTTACAACGATTACTTTGAATACTTTGGACCAGAGTATCGTATCCACATGCCAGTTTCCAATATGGAAAATCTCAATACGTCGAGCTATTTGGATCAGATGAAACAGACGCTTCATGAGCAACTTCGACAGATCCAACCTGCACCCAGTGTTCCATTCCATACCACACCGTCGACCCAAATGTATAGAGAAGCCGAAGATGCATCGCTCGATCGAGCGCAAGTGGAGCAAATGGATGCGTCACAGGATCGATATAACGATACGCAGAGTCAATCGAGTCGACATCCGACGGAATTTTACGACTAAGTGCATATTTGTAAATTGATTTCGTCCTTTTCGTTCTTTTTCAGAGGTTGTACCTTCCAACACTCACAGATTCGATGCTTTTTGTGTGTGTTTGTGTGACGCGTGTGGGAGTAATGATTCCTATCGGATGCGTTCGGTCGACAAGGAAGATTCTTGGCTGTGTAGATGGAAATTCCGAGACGGTGTATCATGTCTTTATGGCCGAGAATCCATTGTTTCGGGTCGTGCAATGTGTCGAGGATTCTCGAGAAGACAAAGTCGATGGGTGTTATCCAAATAGTAGCCTCTGTACGATGTGACAGCGCGTGAAAAGCGTCCATAATGTCCATTCGAGCATCCCGCTCGGATTCCCACCATTTCTGAAGGGAATGAAACCTATACGAATCATCATTTCGCACAGCCGACACGATGCGAATCGATTTGGAACTCTTCCAAGCATCAAGCGAATCGAATGTGTACCGAATGTTTTCCTTCGTCCACACTCCATTCAGTATACCGTTGTGATTGAGGTATCGAGTCAAATGTGTTTGAACGACCGCAACGCTCCAATTCGCATCGCTCTTTGACGCAAAATCCCGCGAATCGGAAGGGAATGTGTACACATCCATCGTCACATTATATCCACTCTTCCACTGCATCATCTCTTCAAGTCGCTGCGCCACTATTCTCCCGCCGTAAACCTCCTCATACCGAACGCTCGGAACCACAAACTCTTTCTTCATAAACCATTCGGACGCTTTCGCTTTCGACTCGTTTTTCCGCGAAATCAGCGGACACGGAGTGAATTTGCAATGATCGCTGACATTCCGATACGTATGGCTTTTATCCGGACACACAAACGCGTCGTTTTCACACTCGATATCGACCCACAGGACGCTCTTCATCAATCCCTTGATACCGCTCCATACATCCTCCAGCAGATTGCCATTCACAATGAATCCCGAGCAGATTATCACACGTATGCAAGGTTCACTTCGCATCCTAAAATCATAATTCCCAACGTCGTAAAAAAGCCAATACCCGCGATAAATGAGGGCCAAAATGGGAAGAAGATATCGTTCAATTCACTTTAGCAAAATGCCAACTATCACTTCTGAGCATCTCAGTCTCAGCCTCAGCCTCAATCTTCGTCATAATCGACTGCACATTCGTCTTCCACGGGCACAAAGATTTGCGTCTCAATGCAATCATTCGGTCGAGAACGCTTCCTCTCGTCGGATTCCTCGCGAGTGTCCTGAAAGCTTCGTTTACTGAGTGTTCGCGGACTTGATCGATACGTTGAAGGCTTACTATCGCGTCGGTATTTATCCATTTCCGGGTCTCTCACATTTACATTTCCGATCATATCCACGCGCTTGTCCATACTTTTCGATCGGCGAAAGCGTCCACTTCGTTCATTCCCGCGAAAAGGATTCCTTAGAGTGTGTTCGCCCAATGTGTTGCGATGGTATCGCTCCTGTTCAGACTGAGCGATCTCCGCGATGGATCGATCGCCATCAATTCTTCGACGTTCAGAGTCTGGGTGTCGGAAGTCTTCACGATGCTCAAACCTGTGTCGTTCACTTTGCGCGCTTAAAGCTTTCGAACGCGATCTCGAGCGAGGCGCGCCATTTGATTGTCGAGATCGATCTCTCCCGCGAAAGAGAGGCTCTCGGATGTCTCTCGATGGTTCTCGATAAAGAACGTCGGGTTTCACACTCGGTTGATAGGTATCCACACGCCGAGGTAGAGGCTCATTACGTCGAAATCGATCGTTCCATTGCTTCGACTCGGAAACGCGATCACTGCTTCGATTTCTCGCAACTTTAAAACGATTTTCCGCTTGTTCTCGCGGTCGATACGTCTTATTCGAGTGTGTGTGCCATTGAGATCGATCGATATGGTCGTAGGAAGGTCGCTTTTCCACTGATCTCTCCGCTTTATACGGCTTCTCGCGTCGATCTTCCGACTGATTGTAGGCGGATTTCGCGTGCCATCGTGTCGGACTCGCGATAATGTGCTCGTTTCTTGGTGTGATTCTCTCATTGTCACATCGAATTCGCTCGTCGTTGGGGTACATGCGATCTCCAACATCTTCTTCCACTCGAATACAATCTTCTCCGACAACTCTTCCGGACTTCAAAGCGAAACTCTGCGTGCGTTCTTCTGAAATTTGACGTTTTCGCTGGCGATTTCCAAGAAGCAAGGCGGGGTTCCGTGTCGCATCCGATTCAAACTGCTCGTCGGGATCGTAATATGGAACTAATACAATATCTTCCACCACTAAATGATGCTTCCGGATCGCCACTTTAGCGTCTTCAAGCACATCAAATCGAATCTTTCCAGGAGATAAAACTTTTAACGGTCCAATATTCTCCAAGACGTTGCAGAGTTCACTCCATACGAGCGCTCCATGGTCGGATGTGAAGTCGTATGGCTCGACAGGCAGTCCATCTTCCTCCTTAAATTCTCGTCCTGGAAGCATTTGCACAAATAGGAGCGTGTTACATGGCGGTCCTCGCGCGAAATTTCCATTCAAAATACGACCGCGAAACGGTTCTCTGGCGACGAATTGGATGATCTCCTTGGCTGACTGTGTAGTGGGTAAGCTCACAAACGCGAATCCTGATGTGTTTCTTCCTCCATTTCGACCTTCCGATCCTGGAGGTCCTCGAGGCGGCTGCTTCACCTGAACGGCTGTGCTGCTCAAGCTTGGTTCTATTAGAGTTAGGAAGGATGCTAATTCCGAGCTGGTGGTCTGACAAGGAAGGTTCCCAATGAACACGTATGGGGCTGGTGGACAACTGATAAACCATCGCGTGCTGGAAAAGCTTTCAGCTGGATCTCTTTCTTGAGGAGGCTCGGAATTGTGGTGTTCCTGATCGATTGGTAAGGCTTCTTGAACGGGTAAATGGGTTTCTGACTGTGTGTGTGCTCTTTTTCTGACCAGAGCCTTCTCCACGTGCTTTAAATGGCGCTCGAGAACGACTGATGCCTCTGTTTCGAGCTGTTTTTCCACGAAAATACGAATCCGATTGCGCCAATTGCTCTCGTTATCTTTCATTGGTTGTGTGGTGGCTACAGATGGCAGTCTTCCGATGTGAAAGAGCGATCGGAGCGCGTGAATTCGAAGCATTTTGGAGGCTGAGGGACGCGAAAGACTCAAGAGGACATCCACGACATTTGATTGGACGTGTGGGAATTTGTTAAAGTGTTTGGTGAGGAGTTGGAGGGCAAGAATGGACTCAATGTCGCCCGAGTGTGAGAGGCGTTGATGCGATTGCGCGGCTGTGTGGATGATCGATTCGTAGGCATCGACAGCGTCGTCTTCGTCGATGTTTTCTGATGTTTGGATAAAAGTTTCGTGGAAATATGTCTCAATGCGATCTTCACATTGGAATAAATCACTCACACGATCTTCTACAAACAAACAACATTATGAGGGAGACTGGGGATGTGGCGTTAAACTGCATATACCGCTGTCGGGAGACTTCATGGAGACCGACAAATAGAGCAGCGGGTGGGGTGGATAGGTAGGATGGATTTGGATACAGAAAGGATGCGAATCTATTGAAAGATTCGCGCGGAAAGACTTTTTGAGGGGGGCAACCACTCGCGCCCGAATCCAGTTGACACAATTGCGTCACACCAATTACGTTCGGGTAACATCAATCAACCAACTTGTTACAAACGCAGATTTTTTGTAACAATGTTCTACAGCGTGTTATGTACCCTTCGTTTCAGATTATGTTTAAAGCTCAAGTAATAATCTTCTAGGGTCACTAATCCCTTCAGCAATGATTTTCAGGAACGTGACTGCTTCCCTCCCGTCGATAATGCGATGATCGTACGTGAGCGACAAAAACATCATCGGACGAGGTACAATCTCTCCATGGACCACCGCTGGACGCTGTCGGATACTGTGGATGCTTAGCGCAGCAGATTGGGGAGATGTCAGCATGGATGTGCTCAATAGTGCGTCATGAATGCCAGCGTTCAGTATCGTGAATGTACCTCCTGCTAAATCCTCTATAGCCAATGATCCATTCTCCGCGTCCATTCGTAACGCGTGGAGCGATTTCTCAAGCGCTGGAATGGAAAGATTTTCCGGGTTGCGAATCACTGGGACGACAATACTGTAGAGAGCAAAAGTAAGCATTGCATCGGGTGGAAGAGGTATACGTGTACCCGTTGTAAGCGGCAACGGCCACGTTAATATCCACATAATTGTTGTATACAATCTCCTTCGCGGTCCAATCAAAATCTACAAATCTTGTTAAGTTGATCTGAAATCATGATATTACGTTTACCAACAAGCATTCACTTGCGGCACTTTACGGAGTGCCATGGTGCTGGCTTTAATGAAGAAAGACAAAAGACCGAATTCCAGCCCGTGTGTTTTCACAAAAGAGTCTTGTAGTTCCCGACGTAGTTCCAGTAGACTCCCAACGTCACACTAATGCCAAAAAAAGCGTCAAAAAGAGGAGTGATGCGAAACGATAGTCGTGCCTCTTGGAATGTGCTGAGCATGGCAGCATCATTCTGCGTATCCTTGATTCGTTCAGCTGTACGTGTCATGAATGGACCAAGCTTGACGCGAGTTTCATTTCGACTGAACTTTCTGCTGTTTACTGGAGCCTTTGCGGCTGTTGAACGATCCAAATTGTCATCTGAATGGGTCGGAATCAGACTGGTTGATGCTTTGGTTTGCGGCTGTGTTTCGTTGTGAGCAGTTTCCTTGCTGCTAGTGGAATCCTCTGGCTTGGAAGGTGGATCCTCCTGAATAGAGACCTTTGAAACCTCCTCGTTCACCGCGGAAGTGCCGAGCACGAAAAGAGGTTTTCCAACTTGCACGAGGTCATCGGGTTTGGCTAACAATTCTACCACTTTTCCGGCAAAAGGTGCATTCACATCCACGCTCACCTAAGGCTATCATTGAGATATTATCCAAATGTACTCCAATCGCTCACTTTATCTGTTTCAATGACGATAACCGGTTCGTCGGCTTTGACATAATCGCCGCTGTCTATTAAATAAGAAATCAGTTAAACTATAATATATCGATGTGCTATGTAAATCTCACTTTTGAGGATCGTCACAATCGTCCCTTCCGAGATGGAATCGCCCATGGATGGGACGTTTACCGTCTCGAGTGTCTGTGAGGTGCTAAACGCGTCGTCCTGCAAGGGTGGAGGAATGGAAATGATTGCATCCACAGATGCGTAGCCACATCTCTGTGACCATACTCTGATTCGTCCTAATTGTGTGGTTGATTGAATCGAACCAAGTCTCAATAATGTGTTTGAAG
>CACSLJ010000038.1:0-136441 GCA_902706625.1 Albugo laibachii | reverse complement strand
CGACAAAAGAAGTTTCTAATTGTAGGGGTTAGCCAAGTGCCAATGTGAATGAATGTCACTCAACTGCAAGTCTTGTTCTTGATCCAGATATAGACGCAGCTTTTGAGCAGAGAAGACTCCAGACAGTGTTAAAAACTCCCGTGCAGTTTACACGGTTACTTTCCTGCGGCTGACGGGCGAGGTTCAGCTGTTGTGAATCTTGTTCAGCGCGAATGAGAAATATTCAGGTTGATATTTTGAAAATTATCCCATGAGGTGTGGGCTGTGCATAATAAAATATTCTTATTTGCTGACTCTTCCAGTACACGTCGTATTCTGCATGAATATTACCAATCACCAAGTAAGGCTTCTCACATCATGAAAGTAGTTTATTCATGCTAGTTGCCATGTACTGCTTCAGCATACGATGAGCGCTTTCACCCCGCAAGGTTAAAGTGTGGCCGAAATGCGTTATTCGGTTAGTCCATGCACTGAAAAACATTTCTATGCAATAAATTCATGTGTCGAATATATATTTGACGATTGCACTTTCTGTACGCAATCTGAAACGCTTTAAAAGTTCATTAAAGGAATCTTCGGGTTTTGCATACATGATTGATCTCCATTCTTTCATTAATACCTTCCATATTTCTTCATTTGGGAAATATGCTTAGCATTTTTTTACAATGTTTTTTTCAGTATGCCATACACATAAAAGAATTTGGGAAGCAGAAAAGTGCTCTCGAATGCTTGACATTAACGCCAGTTCGCGATCAACAAAAAAACCTTTCGAAGGGTCATTGTCCCTAAAAATCGATCGGAAGAAGGTCATTGCTAGAGAGTATGAGGATCGACTCTCGTTTTTCATAAAATCAAATGCGACTGAAAATGTTATATACATTGAAGAGCATCCAGCGAGATGCAACAATGGAAGCTTTAGAGCATTTGTTTTGTACAAGGCATCTATCAAAAAGACATCATTGAGACTTCGAGCCATCTCTGTTGATCTTGGATGGGTGAAAAAAAGGTGGGAAGTACATCCGTCATAGTTATTCACGATTGTTTCCGTATCGAATTCCAATCCACGAAATTTCTATACAAGGGCATCCATCGTGTACGGCCATCTAATGTTTTATACCTTGAGGCTTGGCAGACATTGTTTAGTTTGTTTTTAGGCGAAAAAACTTCGTGATCCTTCCGCAAACAAGTTTAAATACTTCTTATTGGTATTCCAGCATCACACAATCCATCTGTTGTCTCTTCCATTTCTTTCCCGAGTCTTGGATGGGCAGGATGGACGCTCGTGGATGTAGATGGCATATGGTTGCGATCCTGTTTGATCACACTAAGGTTCCAGCGCATATCATCCTGTTTCGCTTTCAACTGAAAATACAGTTGACGAGCGCCGTCGATGTCTTCGTACTCTTGTTTCTTCAGTTAAAACAAGACGATTGCGGTAAGAGCCACCCCGAACACATTTGTTACAGACCGTAGAGTGTCCATTACCCTGCTTGTAAGAACACTTTAAGCAGGAGCAATACGTCACAGGATCCACAATGGATGCTATTGATTCAAGCTCAGCAGCAGCTGGTTCCTGAAAAAGCACAAATTGAAGCTCTTCTCTTTTACATGCAAGCGTTCGATACGATCTCATTGTATTATGAGAATCAGCATCTGGCTGTTTGCAAATCACAGAATTGAAATGACAAAGAAGAAATCAAGTGTGGTGAAGTCAATGAGAAGCATGCAGATGAGCTGGAAAAAGCCAAAAGGCGATTTGAGAAAGTTCAAACTAGCTCAAATCTGCTAGCAGAAGCCGTCGATCGCGATTGCCTGATTTACCCAAGCCAGAAAATGAATGGGATAAGTATGAGACGGGTCTCTTAGTTTATGATGAACTGAACATGGATTTACAGACCCTAATCAAGTTCATAAAGATAGTCCGTTTAGCGATGAGGATACCCGATCGTCATATGAATGTACCAAACTTGTTAGACTTGGTCCCGGCAGTTGTGCTGGGATTGACAGAGCAAGAAGTCATGGACATGCGCAAGAAATAGGATGATCAAGACGGAACTGAAGACTCAACGAATGATCCAACAGAGATGGAATTGGAAGTAGAATAAATATCATGAATATAACTCAGCCGAAGAGACTTTAGACCTTGAATCGGAAGTGGTAGAAGTTGATGAGGACTAAACTGTTGAAAAAGAGGGCAAAGAAATCGCGATGGTAGCAAAAGAAGAGAATATCCTGCCGATATCGCTGTCAAATACCATGTATCATCATCAAGCCGACAAGTTTTTTTGTGGTCAGGAATCCATTGTCAAATGTAAGCGATGTGATCAGACATCGGCTGAGTTTTGCTATATTAATAGCAAATCCAATCACAATTGGCTCATCAAAATGTTCTCAATGTTCCTCGCACGCATCTGGAGTGACTGGTTTATTATGCTCGTCTAATTGCTACCATAAACAGCGTTTTGAAGGAAGATCTTGGCGACGAGCTATTGGAATACTATTGAGTGAGTTCAACTATTATATCAAAAACGAAATTTACCTCGCCTAGAGTCTCGGATAAAACATATTCGAATTTTCGCAGAGCTTGTACAGTTTCGATTATGTCCAGCAAGTGCTGCGTTCCACTATCTGAACAGGTGTTTTTCTGATTTCTAAGGCCAAAACGGTTATGGGCGCGACCACGCTGTTGATAAACTGCGGTGATTTCCTTATTGTTGCAGGCTGACACATGTTCAAAGAGTCCATTTTCTATCGATCATGATGAAACTCAAGTCAGCCAAACACTTGGATGCCCAGACCAGAACTTTCATTCAGAATGCATTCTACCTGTGTCAACAACCGTTATAAAAGGAGCACGTAGTGAAGCAATATGACCCATTTCATTTGTTTATTCAAAAGCTTCTGTACCAGGATTTGGACGACAGTAATCTGAAACGTGTGATTAAGATTTTGAGGAAGCTTCCTTGGGTGTCAAAACCAGAAAAAACTCGGAATTATGTCCTTAAGCGATTCTAAAAATTACATCAGGCAAAGTGATGCACATGCGGCTAGGTGTGGATGTACTGAAAGTACTTTCCGCATTTGTCGATTTGGATCATCGACTATGTTTTGGAAGCCATACACCAAGCTTCGAATGCGAATGATTATCCACGACATCAGAAGACGCTTGAATCAATCAAACTGCTTTGATAATTATACAATCGTGAATTTGTCGGTATCAAGATCATTATGGACACTCTATACTTGATCATTCATCATTCACATGAATTGATGGCATTACCGCAATATGCCCCATATGTAGATTATCTCTTCAGGATCTCAGTAAAGCACAGGATACCAAACGACATCAATCAGCCTTGTCCGATGTTGGCCGAGAGTTTACACTCATTCTACCTCGTTCCGCATAGTCGATACGACCCTAGGGTATCTACTGTAGCAGCGTTGTTTCGAGCTCTAATGTATTTTGAATTCGCTTGGTTTGTGCTCTGATTGAAGTGTGTGAAACATTCAATTACTCTTATGGTGAAATGAACTCCTTTACTGGACACGAAAAAGGCTTGCAACGCATTCGGCTCGCTTGATGTATGGTTTTCTTTCAAAGATATCTTACTTAAAGATGACGGATTTTATCATCACTGATTTTTTTGAGTTGTTGACTCGAGCGTGGAAAAATCAATTTGTCCGATACGAGACTTGGTAGGAAACGGATAAGGAAGTACAAAAGATGATAGCTGCTGAAATTGAAGAGGCTGAGAAACGACAAAGCACAACTCTAATCCGAGACGACGCATATCTTGAAAGATATGGTACCGTGGCTGAATCCCACCAGCACGAACGTGGACGGTAGTACTGCACCGCAAGCAAGCAAGGAAACGAAGGAGTTGTGTATAAAGTGTTGCGTCGGGGCAATAATGGCAAAGTTGAGGCTCGCTGTCTGATTGTACCAGAACAATCGTCTTTGGCTCAACATTGTCAACTGCGAGAGAACGCAGGCAAAAAAGAACAATCCGAGTTTGAGCGTTTAGTACTACAAAATATCGAGCGTGACGAATTGCAGGATACTTTTTCACCCGTGTTTATGTTTGGATTACCTGACGCAGAGACGGTCCTCGGACCGGCGGTATGGAGAAACTAGTAAAGTGTTTGTTGATAGCTTGAGATATCTACCAATCATTTTCAAACCAGAGCTATAGGTAGAAAAGGCGGCAAGCATTAGCCAATGAAAACTCCTCCCATGTTCATGTCACATAACTGCAACTTCAATCGATTTCCAACAGTTTAAAGTCGACCACCGATGGTCGAGCAACTTTTGGCCAAAGTAGCGAATCGAAGAACGCTGAATTTGGGATATGTCGGAAAGGGATTTATCGCGGCGGAAGGTTGCTGTCTCATGAGAAACACTGTAATCGAAATTTGCTTTGAACAATAAATTTGGACTGCAAAATGAGCTGTGAGAATCGACAAAAGACGTGTGCGATTTCTGCGAAGCCCACTCTAGCGACGGTAATCAATCGTACCGTGTATCCAATACTGCATTGTCTCAATGCGGATGAGATTATCAGTACAATATAAAAGCTAATAATCGTTAAAAATGTGCACACTGCTGAGTACGAGATTCTGCAGCCTCTTGGGGTCATTCAATCTCGTTTTGGGCGTGATAAATCAGCAATTTCGTTGATTTGAATCACCTCTATAGCAGTCTGTGTGAGGCTGCAGTATTTTATTTTCATCTAGTGGCCTTGAGCGCGCAAGTAGCGTATGTCGTAATCTATAAAGCTCATGCGAAGAAGAAAAACCAAGAGAAACTAAGTATATCAAGCTCACAGCAGAAACACGTGTAGTGGTGCAGAACGTTTTCCGCTACGAGTCGAGCGATCAGCGTGCAAACATTGATTTTTCATGTGACGGTCAACTATTGCGTTGTGCTTCCGGCAGAGTATTGGGTTTTATGAATGGAAAGCAGGAAGAAATATTGCATGTTTATCTAAAGAGATACGATGTCAAGCGGCCCAATCTGTTTGATATGGCACAGACTCTGTCTCAATCACACGATAAAATTTACAGCTGTGGGTGATGGAAGCCTACCAGCTGAGATTGAAGGCGACAATCAACTCCAACAATGAGAAAGGTGCATCGTCAAGGAACAGCAAGATATCTAGAGTCTGTGAGTTTCTTGACTATGTTTGGCTGTCCGATGATGTACTGGTCATGCTGCTGGCTAGAGGAATTGATCGGCTAATAGAGGATAAAATGGAGCAAGAACTAAGTCTAGAAGCAATCGCTGAATCTCTGAAAGTCTCATCACAAATACCCACCGAATCAAACTTTTGTTGTTTTGGCCTTCACAACGATTCAGATAAAATCACAGTTGGTGTGGATAAAGGCTTTCTGATATTGAAATATGTCCAGCCTGCCAGAGGTTTACGAGAGCTACAAGTATTGTGGTATTTGGATTTCCAAACTGCGAACGAATGTGTGCATTCTTTTCCGCTACTTCTGCATCGATTATCCTCTCTGATAATCTCTTGAGTAAGAAAGCCGTGATGCACATTATAGCGATGCCGAATTAGCGCTGATGGTATTCTTTACTTCGTCCCATTACGGCGTCTGTGATATCTCTGCAGGCTCTCAATGTAATAACGAGAAACGGTTCATCAGCTTCAATCTATTGTGCTCATCGCTTTTGACGCAACTGGAAAAGATAAGCATTACTATACGCCAGCCTTATCTTGCTTTCGTATGTGAAGCTGGTAGAAATGATTACTTTCTCCGCTTTTGAGCATGGAGCATAATGGTCACATCATCGTCAATTATACACTCGATAATAGAATCGCTTTACAATTAACGATGCCAAGAGGGAGATATATGGATATCCATCCATTGCGATTTGAGGTTCTAGTTGGTACCAATTACAAAATTGACATCTATGTTATCGTCACTGACAGGCTCCGACTCTACTTCCAAGCCAATATCACCGACAGCGAAGTCAGAAGCTCGTCTATTTCGCAGGTGACCTACAATTCAAATGGGTCATTATTTCTTTGTATCTTAACGCTCCATTCAGAACCCTGTGTCATATGCGTTTATTGCAATTATTAGTGCACCGAATGCAAACCTCACATTGTTACATTTATCAATACATCTAAAGGAAGAATCTCACAAAGTCTGTGGCATCTCAACGAAACTTCTTTTGTCTTTATTGGAGATTGTGGTGCAAAACGTTTTTGTGTGCAGTTCGCCCTTAGTTCCGATACGATCTACATGACCTCTCATGATTCGGATTTCTCGAAGAGATACCCAATCGCTTCCAATCAAAGTAGCAACAAAAACAAGTGAATAAAGCAACGAATTTGTTGCTGTAGCCTTGGGTATTAACGATGCGTTTTATCGTGGAGCTGATTGAGCAACCAATTTACGCTCTCTTTGTACTCGAGAAGCTCTGTATCTCAAATTCCAGCGCAGCAATGCAAAATAATGAAAGTATTCGACAGAAAGGATTTGAGCATGGATTCACGCAGATTTATACAATAGAGTCTCATTCCATCTTGCAACTGACGGGCTAGCGACGCATAAGGAGAAAAAGGTCAAGAGATACGTCAAAGGGATGCTCAAGAACTAGGATCGATCCTTCCATAAAGTTCAGCTGCATTGCAAGCGTCTCTCATCAGTCTCTATATGCTAGTACCTTTCATGACGAGTTATTGATACTTCAATGGAATTTGACGAGAACGAGGAAGCTTATTTGCAAAACTGTTTTTAAGCGCCCATCGATACGTGTCGTATTATCACATCGTGCTGTGTGTTACGTATCTTTTACAGACACTACCGTATCTAACAGACCGAATCGGTAAAAGATCTTCATACACGCACTTAACGTTTTTCGAATACTATATAGGTCAGAGCAGATATCGAAGCAGTCACGGGGATCTACTAGTAGAAGCATAGAATATATCAAAGTTACTTTAGTCAATATACTTTAGTGCGATTTGTTAGAGGTTGAGGAATAGCCTCTATAGCTGAAGTTGAAAGCGGTGTCTCATGTGAAGACATGATCACCAACGAAGATATGTACGCGGAGCTAGAGGCAATAGCACCCGACTCGGATGCGCGAAGGCAGAAAAGGATGTTATGGAAACTGGATCCATCTGGACCCTTCATCGGAGAGTTAACGGGAGAACGAGTTCGACGAATGACGGGGGATTGCGAGATGGTGAAAGTTTCAGGAGAGGTTCGAATAGCCAACGCGCCACAACTCCCCAGATACCCGATGTACAAAAGGGAGACATCAAAAGACACGAGGGAGTTTGTGAAGAAATACCAAGATTATTACAGCACGTTGCTAGCTCACGAAACATGCCAGAATAACCGTTCGTCATGCCGGTATCAGCTTGCGTGGAGGTCTGAACAAAAGAACAGATCCTAAATTTGAGATGGAAAAATCTGCAATGGAAGTAATGGAACAAGACTGGATTAACTACTTTCGGGAAGCAGGAGAGCCGGATCGCGTGGATTTGACAAAGATTGATGCAGAAATGCGCAAACTGAAGCTGGATTTCACTCTGATCGATGCAAACTCGCGAATATCTTGACTGCGAAATCAAATATATGGCGTTTTGGATCAGCACAGCCTGCAAGATTACGTGGAACATGCGGATCCAAAAACGATTGTACAGTGGATGGTGGATGCGCTGGAACCGCCAACGTTCAGGCGAAAAGTCATGGAAAAGTCGGGAATGGACGGTCACAATTCAAAGAAGAAGAATCCCATAGTCTTCTGCAAATGGTGCCAAGAATTGCTGAAAAGTTACATGGAGTGGGAACCAGCACCAATGCAAAACAGCATGTCACACAGAGGTGATACGAAAGATGTGAAGGCGGACAAGTTGGTGCAACGAAACAATCATAGAAGTAAAGACGAGAAGTCTTCGATTGTTAGTTCGATTGTTGGCTCAAGCAGAAAACAACGGTTCAAGTGTTTAAAGTGCGATAGTACAGAGCATTCCGTTCGTAGATGTCCCGCATGTGCGCCGGAAGAAGCTGAACGATTGCTAAAACAGAGGAGTTCGTACGCAGAAGGGAAAGTGAAAAAAGCGGTTGCGCGTAATATCAGTGGAGAGGTCATGAGAACGGTGGATGGAATCGAGAATGTCAGTACGCTGCTGGATTCAGGATCGGATTGTCGGATGGTATCCGTTGGTCTAGTCAAAGTTCTTTTGGCTGCGAAATATCTACCAATCAAAGATTTGAAGGTGCCGGTGAACATAGCCACCGTGGGGTAGACGCCATTATGGGTAAAACGAAGTGTGCTTTTATCCTGTGTGCAGTTCACTACAAATGGTCGACCGCTCGCTTGGCGCAATCTGGAAGTCATGGTAAACGAAGAAGATGAGTCGCTCTCGTTACTTATGGATAGAAATCTCATGGAAACAATGGGTTATTCAGTGGAAGCGATTTTGCAAAGTGCAAGAGAGAAACAGGCTATCTGGGATGCGTCCGTCGCTGGCGCTACAGCAGTCCAGACTCCAGTTAAATAATATTTGCAAAGCTGCGAGGAAAGGCTGTATGAAGATCTCGATGATACTGTGGATGAAGCAAAACGGTGTTTTTTAACCCCGAAAATAAAGGATATCGAAGCTCAGCAAGACACTATAAATAGCATATTGAAGGAAAAGCTGCACGAAGTGCAAGAAGCAGGGGCCGCAGTGGAATCAGTCGACCGTCAAAAGAATCCCTTCATCAAATATGGAATATATTTCGTGTGCAATATGCCGCGGACCCTCCAGCGAAAGTCGCCCCATTGCAAGTTATCCACCTCTACATCGCGACTATATGGATAATCATCTAGCGGACCTGATGAAGAACGATTTAATGTATCGTAATATGGATTCTCCATGGGGAAGTGCCCCGCGTATTGTGCCAAAGAAGAAAGTCGGATCTTATCGCATGGCGGTAGATCTACGGGCGATAAATGCAGTAGCCGTTCCGATGGCATGGCCAATGCCACATCTGGAAGTAGTTCTGGTGAATTTGAAAGGTTCAAGATGCTATTTTTCTTTGGGTTTCTTTTGATTTTACTGGCAACTACATCTGATGCTTCAGTCACAGGATTCAGATACATTACGTGCTATAGAGATGTTTTTTTCGGATCCTTTCAACGCGTGAAAAGATCCATGAATTGCGGCGACATCATATGTTTCTTGAACGGTTGTAACATCCGCTCCATAGCATATGAAATGTAGGGTTTTAAAACCACCAGGTTTCGATCTGCTTCCCCACTACAGAAATCCAGACCCCAGGCCGAAAGTCCTCATCCTCAACTCCTTTAGCTTTGCCGTCGGGTAGCCAATAAATGCCCGTCTACCTTGATCTGCGATGCCTGGATCATGTGTACCTGAATCACTATCGTCATGATACCCGCCTAGCGTCTATTGATACATTGGCATTAGCTGCGTGAATCGATGTCGATCGAAATCATGAATGCCAAATCCGCAGTGCTCGCCGGCAAAGTACTCTGGGGGTGATATATCTTGAACCGCTCTTCTCGATGCATTTCTCTCTGGGCTACCCGTTAACAAGTCTAGATGCATGCGCTGACCTTTCCCTAGAGCTGATTCACACGCGCTTAGAAAATTTTCAGGGATTGTCGGGTGATCAGCTGACACTCTTTCGCTCCTGATGTCTGCGGCAACTTTTTTCCGAAGTTCCGCCTGCGAATCCTCCGATCGATAAAGGCGTCCAACTAACGCGCGCATAAGCTCCACTAGTTCCTCCACGTCGTCTCTTACATCCTTCTTAGCTTTGTCGATCCTTTGGCGATCAAGAGATGTTGCTCGTGACGATTTGTTATTCTCATCATTCAAGCGACCGTCAACATAGTCCACAATTGGGCGTAAAACCTATGGAACGCTCTCGTTCTAACTTACGCAGCACAGAAAGCGCAGACGATACAAAGTCAGAAGGTAGAAAGTGGAAGTGAGTATCTTTTGTGGCTAAAGCTCTCCCGTTAAACTAAACATCAGAACACTGTGCTCATCACGACAACTGGTATGTACGCCACGATTTCCCGGCAAAATATTTCGTCTCATCCTTCAACTTTCAACAGTTCATCGGCCATTGCGCTCACACCAAGGTTGTACAGCCAATCTTCGTGACGTTTGGTGAGCTGAGTGAAGATTTACTGACGAAGGCCTTACTCACGCCACGGATTGCTAAATTGCGTGACATGTTTAACTTGATGATCATGCATAGTACGTATGGGGAGGAGTGTTCGAATCTGTAGGCTTCAACAGGTGATCTAATGACCAGATTTGTTTTCCACAAGTAAGTGCGCCAGCACTATCCCGATTAGCAGGCGGATAAGGAGCAAGAATCTTGCGCATGCATATTTTAGTAGTAAAAATAGCAAAGAAATATTTTCACTTTTACTTCTACCTACATCAGTCAAGCGTAATCCCTACTTTTAACATTTTGATCCGATGTGATGAACACCCGGAAAAAGAGATGAATTTGACACTGGTAATCGGATTGATATTCTGATGTGCACATTCTTGTAAAAGTAGAATTCTGATTTTCAGTTTCATTTATTGCAGACAACTGGCTTTAGACGGTACGAGCACATTTTCGCCATGCACTGTTTCATAGCTGTGAATTGGTGACATCTCTTAAATAGATCGATATCTTTGCTCTCCATAAAGGTGCCATACTGGATTTGTCATAGATTGAAAATGTGCTTGATCAAAACATTGAGATATCCATTGATGTGATATGCAAAGTCGGATTTAGCGCCAAAACATACACCTTGATCTGAATATCTTTATCAGCAAAAAAAATCTACAAAGCGATTTTGATTTCTCCTTGTTGATACATAACAGTCCAGAAATTTATCAAAGCTGTCATCCGTGTACCAATTGGCCTTTGTCCTAAAAGTCGTCTCAATTTTCGGTTAAGTATCATGTATTGGATGACTTCCAGCATACACTCTAGCGTCGATTGACGTTGAAGCCTGGGTAGAAGTGTGCGAAGGAGAAGGGTTGATTAACTTTTCAATAAGTAAACCATCAAGACGTTACGAGTTTTGATTTACTTCTTAATTGGTATGATGCAAAGTGAAAGCGAATGGGAAAATCGGCAACTCGGATGCTGAAGTAGAGATCATAGACGTCTTCATTAGTCATCGGAATAATGTGAGCACTATTGCATCACACTAAATTTAATGGAAAAAAGTTAGCTTGGAGTAGAAAAAGGCGTAACTTTAACCAACAGACCGCGAAGCTAACAACTCTCTTTTTCTAACGCCCTGACTTTGCAAACACATTTTTATCCCAATTCAATTTTCTCTTAATCATATATTCGGTGACAAAGCTGTATTTCTCCCCATGCCAAAAAATGTTATGAATAATTCGGTATGATATAAAATTGATTAAAAGCGATCGCATACTTCCTTTCATCTGAAACATTGCACCGTGCACGTGTACGCATAACCAGTCATAAGTATACCGCCGTCTAATAGTAATCAAATGATTGCATGATGTCTATCGTATTTCATTCGACGTCTATGTTGATGCTTCGTAACGAAGAGAAGTCGTATAATGGTACAGCCAGACTGCCATGAATGATGCGACGCCACAGTTTCCAGTTGAAAACATTCGAGATGGGAATTCGGGCAAATGTTTTCGAGCATCCGTTTTGCGCCTAAATTTCAAAAATAATCCCTAGTGAACGATGAGCAACGGAATCTTGGCCAAATAAGTTGTATCGATCAATGCTGCATAACTATAAATGCGTCTTTCAAGATCATAACAGTAGCTTGACTGGAAATAGAAATGAAGGCAGAAGCTAATCGATACTTTTCCTAATATCGGAAACTCAGAACAAGCATAATGCTGTTGTCGGACTCATCTTTCACAGCCGTAAACACATCTTTTATCCTTGTGCTGATTGAGGAATAGATATCGGAGAAAACAAGCACTCGTGACACCGCATTAATGGACCATTCTAATATTCATGAGCTGCTTTAAGTGCGGCTTTGTTTCGCTTTTTCTGCATCGACTTGTTTTCTAAACGCCCTTTCAAATTCATCGCGAGTCATTTCCTGAGGCGGATATCGTATATATTGCCACTAAAAGTAAGAATGAATCACTTCATAAGTAGAAAGCTGCGAGTTGATATAAATCACCTGAGTGACGATCCAGTGAATACAATCTGGCTGAGAGTAGACAAAGCTTGCAATGGCGGGAACTCAAAATACATCAAGTAAGCATACACAGAAAATAAGCTCAATAGGATCACATATACTCGCTAAATAAACGCCGAATCGAGCGGCTTCCAGTCTTAGCGATTTCACCATCCTTTCCTTGAAATTATGTATACGTACACCATCTTTATAAAGACCTACAAAAGTGTTCTGTAGGAATTCGAATTAATCATTACGAATGTTGCTGTTAACCTAACGACAACATGCAATCATTCCCCACTTCCATTTACTTAGCGTCATTTCCTGTACGTTTGACGCTTACACAGTAGATCCAAAAGCAGATTCAATCGCATCCGAGTGAAACTGACGCCATCCACTGATCAAATCTTCGTACTCTCGCGGATGATTGTGCTGCAACGCAGCAGGATCCTGCAACATTATAGCCACATTATATCATGCGAAAATATAATCAGACATCGATCTTACCTCGGCAAAACACACAAAGACAGTGTGTAAAGATGCCAGCACTACATTCGCCATCGTCATACTCACACTCGTTCCCGCAATAAATGCGGCGGCACCAATCACACCTAACGTCAAGCGAGAGATCATGAATACCTTAAAGAGGGAAAGCCTCCAGTCTTACCATATCCGCTTTTCTTGGTTCCAAAAGCATCAAACCAGGACGCGGGGGAGAAATAAACGGCGATAAGGCCAATACAAGAGGCGACGCAACCTACATCCAGTGCATGTCAAGAGATTCCCTGATACACACAATGAATCCATTTACCAACACCAATGGCGCCAAATGTCAGCGCACTTGACGCGAGATCGTCATTGATGACAGCAGTCCAACCTCGACTCCGAAATAGATCCATGACAGCTTTCGCACTGGTACGAAAGTCTCGACCGTAGATACCGACATAGATATACGCCCACATATTCAAGTACTCCATAATGGATTCAAGACAGCCAAGAATGCATTCCGCAAGACAGCCAACACAAGCGAGTGCCGCATTATCTTCTTCCCGTGCTTTTTCCCGCAACATTCTAGCCATCTACAAAATACATTCATAAGAAAGTGATAGAGATAGTCGTTTACGCACAGTTTGCATTGCTTGTAAGATGGAGACAAATAGTGATCCGAGGCAAATCGACCCAAATGAAGTCGTCACAGAGCGATACAGCGCGCCAACCGTGATACCATCCTCTCCACTTCGATACCACCAAGTAGCGACAACACCAGCAACAGTACATGTCAAGATATTCTGCAACACTTGTTGTCCCCAATACAGGCTAATGAGCATAGCAAATACAATAAATCCCGTTCCAGCTCCTCCGCAATCTCCACTTGCATCAACATTGTATCGTGTGTTATCCTTTAGAAATCCTTGACAATTTGGATGACTTTCTTTAAACATTCCGTACACGCCAATAGCGCTCGTGGACCAAAGTGTGAGCCAAAAGATCTGTTGGATCACCAACAGTAACGCCACCCAAAACACTCCAGTAAACTTGATTGTTGCAGCACACGCGCATTTCAGATTGGCACTAGCAAACCCAATGCGATTCTGGACTGCGTAAATATAGCTACACATCGATTTCGTCACAAAAGCTCAAATATCATAATCAAAACGGCGTACCAAATGTTCACTGCAGCGAGCAAAAGGAAGATCAAAGAGGCCACTGGACTCGCTGGGAATGTTCCAAGACCAAACACAATCACCAATCCAACATTACACCAAAGTGTTACGCGGATCATCGACTCTGCATAAGACATAAGAAGCTTCATCCAGAAGCCAGATAACGCCACGGTAGTTGCGAAAATCCCCATTAAAAGTATAAAGAAATTCCCAAAGTCGTATTCTTTGCTTCCATGTTTTGACTTCTCCATTCGGTCCAAGACTGCAGGTAGCCCTTTCCAGACAGCAAAGAAGCCGATGGCGATTGCCTGCGTCAGAAAGAGAATGGCTGCCCAGAGATCGTTGCATCGAGATGGTGGAGCTGTATGTGTCATCCTCTGTGCTGGTTTGGTCTCTTTCCCCATTGATGGGTGCAGCATTGGGTCGCGTTCATTGAAATCGTAATACATATATGTGCGCGGTAAGGAATTTCGTGTTCTCAGCATTGTTGCGCGAATGTATTCAAACTGTACGTTTAGCTACTCTGCAGTCGTGCGCCTCCTGTACAGTATATAAGCGCTGTTCTGTAATGTATGCGTCTTGACAGAAGACATAAAGGTACATTCTTGTCCATTCAGGTGTACATGGCTGAACATAGTGTTGAAACGACTTGAGATTACGATTTAGATATCTAGTCGCACTTGGTACTTGGGCCAAAAGACTGCTTACAACATTAAACTTTCAAAATATAAAAGCACAGTTTGGGAATCTTCCCTCTCCGCAAGCATCCTCGCTCACCTGCCAATACGTAATAAGCCCAGCCAGAATTTCTCAATTTAATAAATTGGAAGAACCCGTTGGAGCAGACGAGCTGAAGATGGATCAGACGATGAAGCTATTGCAAACGCTTGGAAATCGACTGGACAAACTCGAAGGCGAGCGCAGCGTCGATTCACCGGTCCCAGCATTATCGATTCGAGGAACAAGCGTTGTGGAGCGCAGATCAATGAATCCAGGTGTTTAAAATATCACCCTGGTGCAATACCAATGCAGCAGCAAGGAACCGCATGAGACAAAGCTTTTTCCAGGCCATGCAAAACAATGCGCTAGAAGGACTCAGTCGAGTGAGATTCTGACTAAACGATATGAAGCGTGCAATATTGCCATTCGACGGATAGGAAGTCGACTTGGACTGCCAGTCAACCAATGGGGATATCGTTTGTGCTGCAACTGTCCTTAGCTCAGCAAGCGTAGGGTGGAATGTGGAATAAAAAAATCAAACTCAGCTGCTTGTGGGGACACCTCAGGGGAAAGCACTCAGCTATTACGAGCAACAAGTCATTCAGTGGATGACCCAGTGCTCTAGCGTGGAAGTGGTGATGGATTGAATAGATGAAGTTTTTCGGCCCAACATTACCAGAATGCAACTGACGAAGTTCTTCATGGCTAAGAAACCGACCGGAAGCTCATGGAGTGAGCATTTTTTGTTCTTTTCAGCACTCATCGAAGCAGTGGAAGGAGCGGACGGTATGCCTTGGAAAGCGTGATTAAATATGCGCATCCTGAATCCGAACGAGCACTGATGGCCCCCACGTGGACACACATTTATTTGACTTGATAAAGCAAGCAGGAAGGCTCTGGAGTCAACTCTTTGATAAAAGGCGGAACGTTGCAGGTTTCAAGCAAATCTTGACAGACTCATGCATGTATTACGACCAAGATTCAAGTGGAATCATGGTTTTGGGGCTATATGCTGATGTTATACTAGTAACAGCATCGAGTGACTCAAGAATCTAATCGATGTTTGAGAGTCTAGCCTTTCAAGCCTCCCAATCAAGAATCTCGGACCATCAGACAAGTTCTCGGCATGTGAGCTTCTACAGCGAAGAAAATGGAGTTTTTTTGTACAAGAAACCTTCTATATGCGAATTGATATCGAAAATGGGTTTGGATTCAGGGCATCCAAAGCTCACGTCTATCGGTCAGGATTACAGTGATACCATTGCATCCAGTGCAGAGAAATTGGTAAAGCATTCAGTCAATTAGCCAACGACCAAGAAATATCAGTCTTTTGTAGGTAGTCTTTTATGATATTGCGCGATGCACTCGTCCGGACATCATCTTCGCAATCAACAAGCTAAGAAGACGTACTCACGCACTAACAACAGCCGACTGGTCGTTGGGTATCAAAGTGGTGAAGTGCCTCAAGAATAAAAAGATCTGAAGGTCTATAACGGCGGTAAACTATGCACCTTACCCCAAGAAATCACCTTGAAAACGTTTTTGGATGCTGATCACGCAGCGGATGATGAATCGAGAAAAAGCATACTAGATTCAGAATTACTTTTGAATGGAATGCCGATTAGTGGTCATGCAAGAGGCAGCAGTCAGTCTCATTATCGACTATGGAAGCTGGATTTGTGGCAGCATCGAAGGCAGCACAAGAGCTTCTCGGAGCAAGGGAATTGTTCAGAGAGTTGAAGATTTCGGAGAAGGAGCCAATGATATTATGGATGGATAACCAGCCAGCTATCAGTCAGTTTTCCAATGAAGCTACCTTAATCAAGGCCAAACTCATCGACTTTCGACTTAAAGATGTCAGGCACTACATGTACACAGGAATTATTGCTCCGCTCCTACTACCTCGAAGATGCTAGCCGACTTGCATACGAAGGCGTTCCTGACACCGAGGTTTCTCCAACTGAAAGAGTTATGGTGGCTACGGTACTACATATGCAAGTTGAAGATGGCACAAGTTCAAGTGCAACTAAAAAGGAAGGAGTGTTGAAAAAGTTCAGATTATGATTCAGGTTTCTAGTCGCACGTGGTACGTAAGCTAAAAATTGGTAAGGAATTTAACCTTTCATATTATAAAATCACAGTTTGATAATCTCCCCTTTCCGTAATCACCTTCACTCACCTGCCAACATATATACATGTCCTTGGCCCTCAAATATCAAAATATGTGAATTTCTGTGCGTTATCCAAATATGAATATTTTTGTCCCTTATCGAAATGAGTAGTTTTGAGTTCCATTGACACGTACAAGTTCTGTAGCTCATCACGCAACAGCTCAATTGATGGTATCTCACTTTCATTGTCAAGCCATCTCTGATTGAGTTTCAATGTTTTTCCCATTCTATCACAGATCTCTTTGCTCGTGGCACGATTGATGTCCTTTTCAATCAGATTCGTGGTGAATGATTTCACTCTATGACCCGTCAATGAGTCGTCCAGGAATAAATAACATGCTTCTCCTTTAACCTTATTTGTGCTCGTCAACGTGAGCCCCAGATTCTCGTATCGATTGACGATTTCATCTCGCGTGTACTGTGTCAAGAACTCCATTTCTTCTTCATTGTCAACTCGCCTTGCTACGTTGACAAAAGCATAGGAGTAGCATTGTCTCTCGACAACATGATCGAGCTGCACGTCCCAGCGGTCCAGGGACGAGATCTTGATTGTTTTGTCATAAATATCTCGATTATCATGAATTTTGGCCACTTGGCGCTCAGCATTGTCTCGTAATCCTTTGACAATGAAAAGCGAAGGAGAGTAATATTTGATGCTCGGATCGTGCTGTGAGCAACAATAGTCATAATTATCTTTTCTCAGCTGGCGACACTGTTGTTTGTCGAGTTTCACGCCCTTACATATTTGATCGGGAATAACGCGTTCTCCATTTTCAAGCACCTTTATAGGCACGTGATGATGACAATATGGCTCCTCGATTCCAGAGACGACAACATATTTTCTGCAACGTGCATTTTTACGTGTTGTTCCCATGCACTGAAGACTTACGGGATGTGCTTCCATATTTCCTGACAGAGAAGATTGGGACGAGTGTACAAGTTTTGGCTGCGAAGAGCTAAAGTACTGACGTCAAAGGTAATGATGCAAGTTCGTACTATTGACCACACCGCCTCGCAGCTTGCTCCAACGCCTCTCGTGTAGTGTGTTATTGAGGCGCTTGGATACCAAATCTCTAGCTACCACTTTATATTCCGTATAGTAGCTCCACCGTGCGCTTGATATCGCAACAGTGTACCCGGATCCGGTCCAGATCCAATAGATGCAGAGGGTTGTACTGTGTACAGAAAAAAATCCAAGACCGTTCTACAAAATTGGCGTTGCTTGAAGAGGAGGAATTTATAGCAGACAAAAGTCAGTCTACATTGCTAGAAGCATTCTTATCAGCAGTCAATTGCCTCTCCGACTTGCTTTGCTTTCTCTATACCACAAAACAGCCGCAAGTTTCTTCAAAATCCGACTCATCAATCGACTCAAAGACCTTTTCAAGCGCCAGAGTGCGTGAAATCACTAAAGAAATACAAGTTTTCATCTCGATAGTGCAATGACTTGAAATCTCCTTCAGAGACAACGACCACCCGCTTCTGTATATGATTCGACTTGATCCATCTGTCTTGAGCATTCTCTCGCGTGAGACTCATCACATCATTTCCTCTATAAAGCATCGTAAAGTCTCAGTCGACTTCATATCGACACATTCAATAGCAACTCTCACCGCTCTAAAACTCGAACCTTAATAACCACTTGCTCTCTTTGATTCTTTGCCCCTTGTCTTCTCAACTCGAGAATCTCGCATATATTATACAGAGAAAAGTGTTCCGCAGACTCACACCGCTGTGTGTCCAAGTCGACTCGAATCATTTCGCCAATATGCAGTTTTAATGTATTTGAATTGACGATTTCGGCGATGATACTTTGCACACTTTCACCCGATCTTTGCACATCAAAATCCTCGTTCGTTGGATCCACAAGCCGCTAAAGCGAGTGATTTATCAAAGCAAATTCACATACGAGCAAAAGCATTTTTACCTGCTGGATAACGCATTCCGAAATCCAAGCAAAGTCTTTGATCGGGACACGAAAGTGAGCAAAATACTGGCTGCAGGTCTACTCGGACCGTTTAGGCATAGATAAACGCCAGCAGGTAGATTGCTACATACGTCTGTGTATTCTTCAGATAAAATGATGTCGACCGGTTGAGTCGCTGGGAATCCAAGTCCTTCAATCACTTTATTCGCGCCACAGGATCTCGCAATGGATTTCATCACATGAGCAAGCTCTTTGGTTGATGCTAATTTTTCTTTCTCCACATCGAATGGACAACCAATTGTCAATCCAGCAAATAATGGGAGATTCTGCACAGGCAAACACTCGTATTTTCGGGTCAGCCGAGAATAGCCAGATGGAAGTCGGAAAGCCAAGCAATCAACAATGGAGTTTGTCTTGATGCAAGTATGAAGCCATTCGGTGTGAACAACAGGAATACCCCGAGCGACAGCGTACATGAATTTCAATTTTCGCCAAGCGTTTGGAGTCGCCAAGAGAATCACGTTGGTTATGTCGGGCCTTTGTAGTATTTCTTCATCGTATACGGCTCCCCCATATGCTTTAATAAGAGCAGAGAGCTGACTCACAGCTGACGCTGAGAATCCCGACAAGCAAAATGCAACTCTGAACTGAAAGAGTTTCTTAGAAACGAGCAAGTGAATGCGATACAATGGAGTTGGGTCCAAGGTCTTGGTAGTTGTTGAGGTAGTACATCCAGTCGATTGGATGATATCATCAGATTTGTTGTTTGTTTGGATCACGGAGGACGCAGATATCAAATCGTGTGATACTTTGTATTTTCGAAGGCGCTTTCTCGATCGTGAATGTGGCGCAGGAATTCCCGCATCCGGTGAAAGGAAATTTTGTTTGGTAACCGTACTTTTATCATGTGAACGATCACCTTCGACTCGTTGTGGACTACAGAATTTTGCATGGTACGGCTTTATCCCTTCATTGGAATCTGACACGAACATGCGTTCTACTTCTCCGGATATATTGAGAATGGATGAAACTTGAGAGTCACAGCTTTGCTGAGATTCCAATCCAAATTGAAATTCCAGTGTTTTGATAGCTATCGCATCCAATTTTTTTTTCCGATCTTCAGTATCTGGTTCTTCATGTTCAGAAGTATGGGATTTCTCAAAGTCGAACGCATCAAGTTGGTCTTGATCCCTATGCAATGTGACGCCTTTCTCGCGTTTACGTAACGCTTTGGTGCTTCGTTTTGATAATGAACCAGAGAATGATCTGTCTATCTCACAAGAATCTTGATCGTGTGTATCGCTATCGCATTTGTCATTGTAACTATTGATTGCAGTCTGTGTGCTCGACACATTGCTCAACGTCTCATTCTCATCCGCACTCAAAGTTCCAGTTTCTGACTCTATCAAATTCTCTATAGGAAATTCTGTTGCCGAAATATTGGATCGATCCTCAGTTTTGTCGTATTGAGCCATGTCTTGACTTTCCATTGCATTGAATAGAGTACGTCTCATTGTATCGAATCTTGGATCAGCTACGGACTCTTCATCGTCTGATGATGTTAGCCTCAATGCATAGTTTGTGTTACAATTGTATCTTCTCTCTTCTGATCGATTGTCTTGCGCATTCGCGTGCTCCAATTCGATTTGTTGTGTGTCCTCCAAAGACTTCGCGAAAGCGTCGACCATTTTCAATCGAGATATCCGTTTATTGGTTGTAAAGGAAGCTTCATACCCAATCATAAACTTTAATCCAAAGACCGCAGTCGATTGGTCATTATTCTGCTTGAAGATTATAGAAATGACACAAATGGCGACTTTGTTCTCTTTCTTGACGCCAAAGGACTGCGACAGATTATGGAGGAACGGTCTGATGAGGAAGGAGGGTATACCCGCATGTGATTTGTCATCAAAGTACTGCTATAAGGAGTTTGTATATTTTGATGGAACGTTGCTACAAGTGTTACGATCCATTCAAGAAATGGAACAGAATACAGACATGAAGCACGATCGTACCGAAAGTGAGATATGGCCCACTGTGAATTTGAACAGTTCTCTTGAGAATGAGAAGAAGAGAACGATAACGCAAACATTTGAGCAATTTCAAACTCCGCAATTCAAAAAATCAGTTTGCCGTACCAAGCAAATAGAAGTAGACAGCCCGGATGCTGTCACCGATTTCCCGTTGTTGGTCAATGACATTGCATGCATTGAAAAACAAGTTTTTGACGATAATGGGAAGAGAACAAGAACGAAAGAGAGCAATGCGACCACAAGAAAAGTCAAATTTCAGCACGCGAAGGACGAATCTTGTTATCAATCGGAAACGAAACGAGCCAGAATGACTTGTGATGGTGCACATAGAGATGAAACAAACTGTAAAGACTCCTCAAGTATCGCTTTCTTGAAAATCTTGCAGTGTCGCTATTCCTATTTGTCTCAGGTCGTAGGCAAGACAACAAAACAGGCTCAAAATCTATGGAAACGCATTTTTCAGCTTTCAATAAATATCCTTAGCGATTTTATTTCCAGATCAGATCATGAAATGGTCGAGCTATGGGATCAAGATTTCGAGAAAAAGCGGTCTGTTAAGAATGAATGGCGGGGTCTTTGCTGCTCAAAGCGACGCTCAGGAAAGGTGAGAGCCTTGCGACGACAACAAGCGATAAGAACGGTCCGAAGATCACCACGTCTCCAGAAAAAGAACAAGACAAGCTGAAAGTATCGACGTATGTGTATATCAAAAAAAGATTATAGCGACATTTGTACAGCCAAACGAAGGAAGTATAGGCAGTAACACTTTTAATTGTATGATGAAGTCGGGTGTCCGCAATGTGCATGACAACCTCCCATTTGGCCTTGTATTCTCGAACTGAGCTCAGATCTGCTTAGTGTCAAATCGACTCAGACAGATCGCGAATGCTTGTAGCATCGACAGAGGATACTGAAAGTCCATATTGAAGCAATCCTTCCCTACTTTGCCCAGTTGCAGCATCAAATGGTCAAGCGGAAGACTTGCGGTTCCCTGGTCTTCATACACATGATCGGGATAGATAGCGCGATATGCTTCAATATACATCTCACTCAGAGGCTCCGAATGGATAAGCTGGAAATTCTTGACCGATACACAGGTCGCCCGACTTCTGAAATCCACAATGCAGGAAGAAAGAGGATCATACTTTGTCTCTCGCTTGTGGAAAAATACAAAGTTCTTGTAATCAGTGACATTTTGACCACCCTACGACCGAATCGATGTATGAATGGGAGAGCAAGGCAAGCTGTTTTCGTTACGTACTGCTTTCACGATTGATCGGATTTGCTTCTCAATCATTTGGTCTTTTGAAAGTGGGCGCCAATCCAAAGCACAACTCCCATTCTGCGCAAGTGCTGGTATCACAACCTCCATTTTCCTTGGGTACGACTTCTTCGATAGAGCGTATCGAACCACGCAGAGCTCAGCCCGAATATGTTTGCGCATTTCGTCATCAATTTCACAATCGGAATCGATATCATCTGGATTATCTCCCTGGTCGTAGAGATAGTATTCTTTTGTGTTGCTGTTGGAACGTAATTTGCCAACAAAATGTCGACTGCGAAGAAGCCTCGTGAGCTGCAGATCCTCTCTAGCAATACAATCAGTGGGATCATTGGGAAGGATAACAAATGTACCGACTTATTCATGGAGATCACATAATGCGATGTGATCGGACTGATGGCTTTTTTTCGAGCGTACAGAATGGGTCGACCACTGGAACTATTCACTTCGAGAAGAAGGGTGTACATTGGCGCAAGTCGATTCGGACCACTGGAATTACGCTCAATAAAACACTTGACAATGCGTCCGGAGCCTCTCTGCAGAGGTTTCTTTACAAAATTGAAAAGCTCGTCGAGAGAAAAAGGGACGTCTTTCGGATTGTAGAATTGATTTTCCAGTCGCTTCTTTTGCACATATTGGCTCTCCTTCCTGTTGTTTTCCTCGTTTCTATCCCCGGGTTCATTGGTTGTCGTCTCAAGATTGGAAGCTTCCTCTTCTTCCTTCTCTGTGACCGATTCAACATAGCCGCTACCACAGGATCTTTTAGCAGTATCATTCTCATTGACTTCGTCATGAGCCTTTCGTCCATCATTATTGCTTTCCGCTCTGGTCTCCAACCTTTGTCCTTGTTCATTCAAATTGAAATCCTCGGTCGTATCCTTGCCTTCTTGTGGATCCGATTGAATGAGAATTCCATCCTCGCTCTGCTTCTCATCATCGTAATCGTTCACGCTATCGCCTTCGTTTGTATCGCAAGTGTTGATCTCCAAAAAGGGAATCTCTTCAATCTCGTCGCCATCGAGTAAAAGCTCTTGACCACGGCTCAACTGTTCTCCAGCTGTGTATAGTTCCTCTGTCGTGTACGTACGCTCATGTACCAGAATCATCTCCTCTTCTACCTCGCCTGGACGGACTACAGACGTCAGTGACACTGGCCGAGCATTTGTGACTATCGCCGGCGTGGTCTCATCGCTTTCCTGACTCTGTCGAGACTTTCTCTTCGATGTCGAGAGCGAGGCTGTAGTAGCAAGTAGCACCTCTGACAGGCTTTTCGTCTGTATCGTGCTCTCCTTGCTAAGAGGATCCACATATTCTTGTGACGCAGGACAACCTTCTCTCAGTATTCCTTTACTTCCACTTCCTATAAAATTGCTTCGGGATAATTTCTCCAGTTTCTTTGACGGATTCGCCACCACATTTGAAATTGAGGCTACAACACAAACTCTGAGTTCCTTGATTTTGACTCTTTTGCAAAAAACTGGATAAGAAATGCTGCAAGTCTTAGCTCGCACCTTTATCTTCGGCTACGATGAACTCTTCTTTCACGTCAGCATTCTTCTGTTGCCTAGAACTCGGCTCTTCCTCATCCTTTTTTCCTGACGATTTTAACGGTAGACTTTGCTTGGGAGGTGGTTTCATGTCGGGTGGAGCAATTGTTGGAGGACGAACAGCTCCTCGAATCTTATTCACAGAGGTGCTGGCTATCGCATGCTCTGGCGGAGGTAGTTTTGGTGGCGGTAGTGAAGATTTGGATCGAAATGCAGCTGCCGCTGAAGTACTTTTCTGTGGTGGCGGATTGCTAGGAGGTGGTAAGCCTCTCTTCTTCACCTGTGTCTCGCCTGGCTACAATCGCTGTCGATTAGCAAGGGGCTACAATCAATTGTGAGATGCATAGTATTACATCGATTGACGTTTTCTCTTCGGAATCATTAGCATTTATCTGTTCTACATGACATTATGCACAGATGGGTACTGAAGAAGAAGAAGATACAGCTAATTATTACTCGTTCTGTCCATATTTATGATTATGTAAGCATTATAAGCGCATCTCGAAGAGACACAGTTGCAATGATGTGTACACACTAATGTAAGGCTGTATACCCGATTGATGTTCGCTACATCAGAATACATGCTTCTTGGCCTCCTGCTCAACATGCAGCAAAAAGTAACACATTGTTTTGCACTGCTAGCAACAGATACTTGCGCACGAACCTTGTAGTCCTGACATGGGCGAAAGCATGCTTTCAATCTGTAGAGTAAAGGAAACGTGTGAGCTGTCGCTATTGTGATGTGTGTCGACCTACATTAGGTAGCTCGGGCATTCCATCCGCACCAAACTGTAGACCTGGTGCCAACTCCTTTACAATCTCTGTTGGCGGATGACCACAATCTTGTATCTATGAAGGCATATCAGTTTTGTTGGGTATTGAAAAGCCAATGACAAACCTCCTGCATCAGCTCAGATAACTTTGTGTAGTTTTCAGGCTCCGAGGCGTACACGTCAACAACCTGCTGAAATAGCTGATACTGTTTTCCATATCTTTGAAAACACTTTTGAAATCGATCGTCACTAACAAACTTGAAACCAAAACCTCTCATAATCTTCTTTTGAAAGCGTTGACTTTTTTTCAACCAACCACTCTGGATACTAGAACATGTATGGCATCAAGAAGATAGTTATGGTAACAGAGATGGATGCTTACTCTATCGCAGATTTGTTTGATCGGGTCATACATAACTTCTTTGTTCAGAAGCTGCTGCATCATGTTGTCCACAAGATCTTGGAAATTACCCTTATCGGATGCGAATAGATCGTAAAGAAGTCTCATTTGTACAACGTCATTGATCGTAAAGCTTCACCTTGTCTCCCATTTCTCCCAAACCTTCAAGCATCTCCTTCATCATCTCTTCTCCCATTTGGTCGACATCTGTCGACTCTAAACCACCTGCTTCTTCAGCAGCCTTGGCCATATTCTATGCCAACAAGAATCAATAGGAGGAGTAGACTCTTACATCACCGAACTCTACCTTTAGTGTCTCTGCAACTTTTGATTCTACATCGAGTCCTGGCTCGGCATCTGATGGACCATCATTGGCTTCATCAACTGAAGTATGTTTTGAATTTCTCTCGTCTACCGATAGAGCATAAGTACATGCGATCTAAGATCTTCAAAGTGCTGTACGTGTTTCATTGATCTCCTGATATGCGCGTTCCAGTACATTCTGCACAGTAGGACTGTCGGTCCCTCTTTGCGATGGTGTATAGTTCTGCATTGAATCGTACATTGCAAGAATCATAAATTAGATAATCGCAATACAAACCTCGTCTGGGGTATGTGATAGCTTTTTAGCGTCTATAAAGCTTCATGTAACACACTATGAAGCGGGATACATCTCATGGCATCTTACTTGCTATTTCTATATCATCTTCAAAATCATTTAGAGCATCTGAATGCACAATATCGTTAGCGTTGCGGTTGAATATCACGAGTCGAGATACCATTAAGTAAATCATCCAGGTCGATATCATCTTCAGTTGCCATTATTGACAAACAACACAACACAGCACTGCGATTAGTGTGGAGCACACTTCTCTTGGTCCATTCGCATGATAGAGGTGCGTTGAACGATGAATCTGCCTTAAGAATGCATCCTAACATTGTGACATCCTCCAAATAATCGAGAAGATAGTACACTTGCGCATGCTGTATAGCCAAATTGTCAAATTTCTTACAATAAATCATGCAGTTTGAATATATTCGCTGATCGATCGACAAGCATTGTTGCTTCATCCTAGTCCCGCTTCAATGTTCGTGACTTATTCCGTGTAGCTCTGAAAGTGCCTTCCCGGAAACGCAATTCACTTTATCAGTAGCAAGTCTAATAGAGATGCGGTATGAAGACATTGTAGTACTGGGAATCCCCAACAATTCTCAATGAAGCGGTATCTTACTTCAGCGCTCACACGATGCTAGAACGATTGCTATCAATAAATGATAGAGCGCGGTGCTGGATACTTTTTGTTACGACTTTTATTATTCGTCCTGTTACATGCTTTGCGTGCATACGATAATCTTAACACATCAAGTTTTATCGTCCCTCGCCCTAAAATCGTGTGATCGGCATCCTTCCCATGATTCTTCTTAGACTCAGAGCGAGGAATCGACGATTACGCCTGGATTGCATCGAGTTACCTTAGATGCCATCCCTCGGTTCGATCTTAGTTCATGAGATATATCTTCGCTTCGCCTTATCCGTGTCGCTATTTCGATCAAGACCACCAGTTTGAGCCTTTTCATTTGTCTAAGTAAAAGCTTAGCGCTGTCTAGAAGGCGAAGACGAAAATTTCTATTCTAGTGATGAATGCGTTTGCGTTTGTACTAAGAGTCTATCTTATATTCCATACATAATGCGTCCACGTACCCAGCTTGGGACATAGCGGCGAAGGTAGCGCAACAAATGCGCGGTCAGCTCTATAGCCTACAAATTTGCATTGCAGGCATCAAAATGTGTCTTTGTTGAGTCAAAATTCCAGAAATGCATTTGAATGTTGATGTTTGCTAACATTGTGCTACAATAGACCCGATAGTCAACTCACTCATCAATCAATGTTCAGAGCCTAAACATAATTATAATATGGGCATCTGTAGCGCCTCACGCTAAATCGACTTGACTTGAACGTGTTTTATGTACAACTCTTATCTTGCTCAAGAAGAGCTTGTTATATTAGTAACAGTGTAGCAACAATCTGGGGGTTGCTGCATGTTCGGCTGCCCGCTCTCGGGATCTGTGCGGGACAAGAGGGTACAGACGTCGTAAAAGGTATGGGCGGCGTAGAGAAGCGGAATACAGTACTTTTAGGTAGGAGGCTGCTAAACTAATGCACACTTCTCACTAAAGATCAAAACTTCTAAAAGCTAACAGGTGATGAGCCCAACGCTAAATGCCATTGACGCGGCCGAAATCCGCGAGGTGGAAACGAACGCCGACGACTGCGAAAGGACCGCCGTGCATAACGACAAGGGAGAAGTCAGAAGGGATGGACCGAGGTATAAGCAAGACAGAATTTTGGAAACGCTCACGGCCCTCACCGAGCATATGGAACGCATGGAGTCGTCGCAAGAACGACAAGGTTATGGAAAGCACAAGACGAGCGTTTTTGGCTCATCAATTGGACAGGGAGAGCCTATAAGCAGGGAGGCGTTGGAGATGACGCCTCCGCCTATGAGGTATCCTAGCATATCTTCGGGTACCTATTTCAAAGTAGAGTAGCCGGGCTATATGAATCCAGCTACGAACGTCGAGTTGGCGCAGGCTCCGCAGCCACGACTACTTCAGCACATCGTTCTGGGACCCCCGGCTCATCATCGGGCGACGCCACATCATCATGGTAAGGCATCAGGGGGACGGTACGGCTTGCACGAGTATCAGACACAAGATAGCAAAGCTAGGAATCAGTTCCTTCGATGGAAAAAAGTTGTCCCACGGATTGGGCAGCGGTTTTATGGCTTAGTGGATGCCTTTTGTAAGACAAGTGCAGTTTGCTGAGAGAGGAAGTGGGTACCTTGGATTAAGGACCTAAAAGTGGGCGTGCTCGACCACCACATGGAAGAGATAATCGAACGATGCTACAATTGAGGGCTGGTGGAAGGAGAAACCAACCCTAGAACACTCTATGTAGCGTCTTCTGCACACCTTTGCGACAAAAATAATTCCAGCACAGAGCATGAAGATGTTTACGGCTACCAAGAACTCGGCACGAAGTTGGATGGAACATTAGATTTACCTGGTGGCAGTAAGTGAGACATGTGGTCGAGCTGAAAACATAGTCCTCGACAACATCGTGCATTACGCTGATCCGTCAATGAAAGTATGCATGTTTTCGTGCCTGAACCTGGCACGAACGGAACATCTGCGGCAGGCGTAGAATTGGCTATCCAGTCGTAGCTTCTTGAAATGAACTTGGAAATTGTTGTGTGAACCATAGCTACTAACGACAGATCGCTATCCGGTCGAGATCATCTGGGTGGGGGGTTTTCCTCGTCACTCTCGCTTTTGAATGAAAACTTGGGTCGTAAATAAGACTACTGTTTTCCGGATTAATTTCATTCCGGTCTACTTCAAGCATCACTGTTGATGAGGATCTAATCCGTGTCACTACGGCACCAACATTCCCACTGGGTTCGTCAGGAAGAATTCTTCGTTCCAACACAGGATGAGATCTACGAGTCATTGATAGGCGGAATACTAACGCTGCCGCAGTCCCCCACCATGTATTATTTCATGAGTGCAAAACCCAAGTTCAGATTCAATGGCACGCATTGGTGTATCCATTTCCACGTCATCAACACCTATTTTATCTTCCGTGTCCATGTCATCAGATCCACATCTTCATTTCCGCGGCTGTGTAAATCACTGCGCGATTCATATCTGTGTCGTACACATGCGGCAGCGCACTTGATTTGTGTTCTTCATCATTGATCATGCTGTCTTCGTAGATACTATCCACTTCTCTTCATCTCATTTGATCGTTCTGCTGACCTTGACAATATTCGCTTCCAAGTCAAGTACTTTGCAGCCTTTGGTATGAGATGCATAGCTTAGTAACATACACTGGGAACGCTTCACATCAAATTTCGTGCGTTTTGTTTCGGTGACATGTGCATATTTAAGTGATCCAAATACACGCAAAAAAATGTAGCCTAAGTTTCATGTTGAAACACATACGAATGGATTCATAGACTTGTTCGTGCTTGTCATGGCTCTATTGATTAAATGGCCAGCGGTATTGATCGCTTCAGCCCATCAGATCTGCGAAACACACTTGTAGTGCATCATGGTTCTCTCTGTATAAGTGATTGTCCTGTTCATTAGCTCCGCAACTCCATTTTGTTGCGGGCTGTAAGGCACTTTTTTATGATGAATGCTTCGACTCATCAGGCAAAATCAATCAACATTCTGGTTCTGAAATCCACTCCGTTATCCGTGCGCATACCCTTGATCTTAGTTCCACATTGTAACTCCATATCATTTTCGTACTCTATAACCGTTTGAGTGACTTCAATATAGGTCTTTAGAAAGTAAACATTCACATGTGTCGCGAAGTCATCAATAAAGGAGACCATGAAACGAGATCCACTAGTGATTTGATCTTCATTGGCTCCTTTACATCGGAGTGAGCAAATTTTTATGGATGGGTTGTCTTCATTTTCGATTATTTGGGGAATGCAGCCACAGCTATTTTTTCGTGGAGACATCAACTGCACAAAAAGTCGCTCTTCTTAATTATTTTTTGGCAAACCTTCGGTCGATTGCTGCGTTTTCTGGTAAACATTCTAGCTTGGGCTACACACCATGGCGGCTCATAGATCTCACTTGTCTGCAGACTGCTTGTGGTCAACTACCGTAGCATTTTATGCTCTAGGCTGAGTGTAGAAACATTTACTTCACGTTTAGCTGATATGATCAGGTAGTTCGTTGCCCCTACATATGCCACAATATTTCGCTCCGAAACGCATGTTGAGCTTATTTTTAGCAATATTTGGAACATACAATGATCGTCTATCCAGAGCTGGAATGTGCAATACTTTTTGTGCAGTCACCACCGTGCCGTCCTTGCAGCGAAAAACAATCTTTCCTTTCCAAAGTGCTTCCAGCTTAGCGCCATTTTTGCGATCGAACTTCAATGGTATCCTTGAGCTCCCGCTATTCGATTAAATCTTCTTTGGTGCGAGTCATATGTTACCAAGCCCCACGATCTAATAGCCATCCTTGTTTGCCACCACCATGAACTGTGAATGCAACTTCATTCATCTTGTTCGCAGTCTTCATCTTGCACTCACATTGGTTGTGGCCCACCTTCTTGCAGCTGTGACATCTTTCACGAAAGTGTGTCTTCTTTATTGAAACTTCAAATCGCTCTTGTTGTTGAAGCATCGTGTGTTCTCTTCCTTGGCCGTGGTTCACACGAAAGGCACCCTCCGAGGTTTCTCGATGCCGTTTCTTCTCATATTCCTTCATCAGTTTTTCTTTTACGCCCATGAGTGTCAATCCATTTGAGTTGTTGATAATCATTACTTTCAACTCGTAATCCGCTGGCAAACTTTCAAGCAAAATCGTCACCTTCCGATATTCATCCATGACGCCTTCAAATTCCTCCATACTCAATGTGTGTTCATCAAACCGATCGATGTGGTTGGCCATGTTGCTTCCCTCTTCCATGCGGAATTCATGTATCTTTCGCGTCAAAACCACTCTGTTGTGAAGGTTTCGCTTGTTATAGTATTGCTGCATGTGTCCCAGGCCTCTTTAGCCGTACTTATGTGGAGAATCCTGGATTGATGCTCCACTTCGAGTCCCTGAGCGATAATCGCATACGCCTCCATGTCCTTGACTTCCCAGTCGACTCTGACTTCGCTTATGACTTCACTTCAATGATGTGATTCAAAAGCCCTTTCGCGCAAGTGTCAGCTTCATGTTGAACTCCCAATTGAAGTAATTGCTGTTCTCGAGCATGTCGTCAGGCTTTTTTATCTTCTCTATAGCACCAGCAAACGGTTTTGTGCTCATAACGTGATCTCTATTGTTAAAAGGGGAAGTACTCTTATTGACCACTCATCACAAATTATGTAACATACCATACAGTCGTCTCTATTCACAACATGACGGTAGTAATGCTACAGAGCAACTATGGTGTACACTCCAACAGCTTCGACTTCTGTAAGTGTATGCTGTAGGAGCAGGAGCACAGCCGCTGGAGAGAGGGGTCCTTCAGCATGAATGTTGAATCTGCCGATGTGGAGAGCGCATGCAGAAATATATCTGGACGCTGAATGTGATGACTATAGAGCGCTAGCTTGTGGTTAGCTGAGAATCGAAAGCGCGTCGTCTTTGCTGGCATCCGTGTATTTGGCTTTGGTCAGAGATCTCATCTCCTCACAAAACTTACTGATATTAATTTTTGTTAAACGAAAAGAATCGGCTATGGAGGGTATTCTATTTATGCGGTGTGTTCAATTGGGAATGGTGACTGTATATCTTTTTTCAATCATTATTATCGACTTCTACGAATTTCATCCCGATTGCAGATGCAGAATATAATCTTGGGAGCCACTTGCTGTATATTTGATGTCGTGTTTTTCGAGATTCGCTAAATCGTATTCCATTGACCGCATCACGAGTTTGTTTAGTTAGTACTAACATTCTTTGTAAGAGCAGTCCAGTGTTAGCCAATCAGTGTTTTTGAATGACGCGGTCTTTCAAATGTAGATAAAACAGAAAAATAATGAAGTACCGGCCCAATGTTGACCACGCTAAGTGCTCACTTACAGCGATGGCACGCAAGTCATTCGGAGGAGCCGAGAGGCTCAAGAACAAGAACGCACGGAGTGCGTTTACCGCTCGTCACAAACTTGAAATGGTCGCAAGCTTTGATGAGCTTGGCGACATGTCTGCGGTCATTCGTAAATGCTATCTTAATATGGCTTGAGGAAAGTCTAAGGGAGCTCATGTATCAGTGGAAATGACACAGAGAGGCGCTCGGACACGTGTGTGCGTTACTTGTTCAAGCAGAAGAGAAGAAAGCCCGAAGTCTCCGTGTCGCAAATATCTTGTCTTCTTACGATAATCGATTGGTCGTCACCTCAGTTAACGAGCTGCGAGGCTTCGGTGTGCCTAACATAACCAAGATGTTGCAGCTGTAGGCGCGAGAGGTGGCGACAGCGAGAGAGACAGCAAACTCTACAGCCTCTACCACTGGCTAAAGTTGTTCAAGAACCGACATAAATTCAGCATGAGAGAACGCACGCGTCAAGGACAGAGCAAACCTGCCGACGCGGAGCATGTGGCGGTCGATTTCATCAAGGCGGTGCAGCAAATGGCGAGCCAATTGGCGCCTCAAAGGTCTTCAACGCCGACGAAACAGAAATGTATTTGTCCGCTTGTGCACGATGTGACTTATCGTCCCTCGTAACAACTATAGTGCAACACAGCTGTTGACTCTCTGCAACGATGTAACGATTTATTTTACAATTCTCCTTCAGAAAACCGTCACGAAAAATGATGTAGAAAGATATCAAGTATAGAAGGTATTTAGACAGATAAAGATATTGGTTATAATAGGTAAGCAATGCTGAATAAGAGTGAGTGTATTTATTGGCAGTGTAATGAGGCTACTGTCCTAAAGCAAGCTGCTTTATGCTCTCAGCGAGCTCATACACCTCGTCTTCGATAGTCTTTGTATGGCGCCAGCAGTTTGCCACCATGGTGCTCGTCACCGTCTCCCAAGCTTCTTGAGCCCACTGCATCGCTTGGAAGACGTCTACAGTATACAAAGACTCTATCTGCGACTCAACATTTTCATTTCCTACCTCTGCAGATTTATCAAGCAGCTCGTCAAACGTACCCACAATGTAACGGGGCTTCAACTGTTCCAACTTACTCTTGAACGACCGAATAACCCCTGCGTCCTGTGGCTGGAGGGAAGACGTCGTGTTGGGGGGCATCATTTGTAGCGTGCCGTTTGAGAGTGGCACAGTAACACGATGAGAAGAGACGTTGTCCAGCAGCAACAGGAAATGGCATCCTTCGCTGTTCATTCTCTCGTTGAAATGCTCAATCAGGTTCGTAAAGAGCTCAGCATTCATCTAGCCCTTTGCAGCGTTTGTATATTGAACACCGAGCTCTTCCGCAGTCTTGCCTCCGAAGCATCGCGGTTGCCGAGCTGACCGAGGAAGAGTAGTGGGATCTTGTTTGAGCCGTCGGCGTTGCTCGTCACTGCAACGGTGAGGAGCTTCTTTATCTTCTTGCGGCCGGGGATGCGGTCCTTCGAGATGGTTTTTCCGGGAATCGAGCAATAGAAGTACGCAGTTTCGTCCATATTTTAGATGTCCTTCTTGTCGCATAGGCTTGTAACTGATTGTAGCACGCGGCGTCCATTCTCAATTGCAGTAGTCTTGACCGAGCCAGCTTCGCCATGCGTTAGCCTGGATTTGAGGCTCTGCCACTGCTGAAATCGATAGAGCTAGCCTTTTGAGAACATCAACTTGGAAAGCACATCAGCAGTGGTTGGAGTGGCTGTATTTTAGAGAATGGAGAGTATCATCTCTGCTTCCTGCCGAATTGCTGTTCCTGTGACGATGGAAACATTCATCTCCTCGCACGTGTTGATCGACAACACAAGCTGCGCTTCCAACTAAGGCGACTGCGCGCAGTGACTTGCCTTTTGCAGCGGGTTACGCTCGTTGTCGTCGTCTTGGCGCTTCAGAAGGTCAGTCAGTGACGTTCGGGCGAGCGGACGCGGCAGCTTGAACGCAGACGCTGCCCATTTGCTAAGCTCTTAGCGCATCATGTCCGGGTGTGCTGCGTGATGCTCGCGTAGCGCTCTCTTCTGCTCGCTAGTCGAACGAATGCGTGTTGCTGCAGTCATTGTGATCGCGTGTCGTCGAGTACAGTAAGCGTCTTCGTAATTTCGATTTTTTTAGATATATCGATTTCAAAAGGGCATTAGCTCACTGTGGGTGACGGTATTCTGAAGGAGACCTGTGTGAAAACATGGCTGTCTGTCTGGACTAACAAGTGTTTTACAGTAGTTAAAAGAAATATCTCACTACTCTATTTTGGTATTTTCAGCACGCGAAATTTCTAATTTCCCCGCGCAAGAAAACGTACGTAATGTATGAATGTGTATGCGCACTTGTTTGTATTAACGATCCTGTTGCCGCTTACATGTAGTATGTTGCCGAAGATTGTTGTGAAGCACGCGCAGAAGCCCAAGGTGCGTGCGTCGAATGATTGGAAGGTGCGAAGGAAGCCGAAGCATATAAAATTACCTTTATCGACGAATCCCGCGACGAAAACAACGCCCGTGAGTTGAATGGATACGCTTCCTCGATGGTCCTTAATTAATTCTGTGCTTTTTGATTTAGCAAGCGGGAGAGAAGAAGAGAATGATGCACACCCGGGAACAATTTCCAAGACATCAACAAATGCCGCACAGTACGTTGAAGTTGCTTCCAGCGACGAAAGCGATCCACTTTATTTTGTCAACTACATCCCGGACTTCCCTTACCGTGATTCCATGCTGTTGATTCTATAGCTGCGTACATGTTCTCATTTTACATACTTGTGATGCGTGAACGTAAAGTGAAAGCCCCACAGAAGCGGAAAGAAGGCAATTGGGCGACGAGAATCATGACGGTACATGGGCGTGAGAATATATCGACCGAAAAGCCTTTCACAGCTTCCTTCTTTGGCTAGTAAGACGACTTGTTCGCGGGCTTGAAGAGCTACTCGAAGGAGAACCTGCTCAAGATGCGCTCTCGCAGCTCTTTAAAACACCCGCATGGAACGCGATATCCCGTAAGATGAAGTGCGGCTCTAGCATGGCCTCTGCTGTGCACACCTAGCAGTGCACTGAGACTATTTATTGCTACATATATAATTACCTTTATTGATTTCTCCATGTGCTTCTTTTCAATTCAGGTTATATCTGTAGATTCAGGTACGCCATAGTCCCTTTGTCTATCAAATTTGGTCAAACCCAGTTTTGCTGCACTCATGGCAACTTGCAGGATGCACGTGGATGTGGGATACGAGAGAATGTCAGTATCCGGTACACAGGATTTGAAGCACGCTTTATAGCGCAAGCTGTGCCTGTGCTTGTCGATGGTGACGTGCAGTGAAATATACGAGTATTGAATCAGGTAAGCCCTACTTTATATGTCACGAAGGGTACTTAATCTTTTGTGCAACTTTGATAACGACTGAATTCGCTGATATTGAACGTTATAGCATTCAGTACAAAATCATTATCTCTAGAGAGATATTCGGAACTCGTACATGACGAGCACCATGATCGACGGCGACATACGGCTGGGGAAAATCGACGAAATAGTCAGCGCCGATGCTCCCACCAGTAGCACTGCCAGTGTGATTGGAAGAGAGTTGGGTATGTCCATTGAAATGCCCGCGTCTAAGTGTTGTATTGTGTACATTGAGTCATATATACCTTTGCCTTGCCGACAGGGCTTGTGCTCACAAGCAAGCAGATCAAGAGCTTGGTGCATGGGCGACTGGGCAAGCAAACAAATGAGTATCGGCCGTGCGCAATGTTGTAAACATTTGTCCGACACGGCGACAATAAGTGTTTGCTCTTCGAGGAAGAAATAAAGTTGACGGGAGCCATCTTCATGCAAACGGAGGCTCAGCGAAGAGTATTCGAGGAATCCGGCGTGTGTTTGATCATGCAGTTTACCACAACACCAGCAACTTGGGGTACTACTTGGGTACGAATCACAATGCAAAGCAACTCTATTCTTTTTAGCTCTTTCTATCACTTTTTGTCGTTGGCTCAGGCTCTCCGGTTGTGCGACAATGACTGGCAGAGCCGTCTATGTCGCTGATTTTCTGTGCCTCAATCAACGAAAAGACACCTTTAGGGCGGTGCTAAAAAGCTCCAAGGACCATAACTCAGCGCGGTCGAAGACAGAGACCTTTCTTATAGAATAAGACTTTGTCGAGTGGGCGGTCCTCGAAGAGCTTTTCCTGGAATCCAAAGTAAGCGGCCAGTATGTACCGAAGGGATGGACTCAGGTAGGCTTCCTGTCCTACCTTTATGTTATTTGTGCGTGCGTGAATAGGTAATTTTGTTTTAATTTTATGCGCTGAAGTACTTCAGACATGTTTTGAGCACAGAAAATCTGCGCATCGGTGTAGAGAAGCAGTCTGCCCACGAGGGCCATTTCAGAGCTCTCATGTACGCACCATAAAAGAGGAAGTTTAGGAGTGCGCGTGAGGAGCTCATCTGATACTCAAGACAGCACGCGCCCAACATCCTCGTCTACTTTGAAAAGACTTGGCTTTCGTGATGGGGAATGTGGGCCAACGCTCGCCGCGGCAAGCACTTTACGGCATGCAACACGACTAAGAACCGAATCGCGTCAAGTGAAACCAGCTCAAACAAATACTTGGGTAGAAGAACGGCATCGAGAAGTGCATGAAAGCTTGTAGTGGCATCAGCTTCGCGTTCTCAGCTTTTTCATATCGTAATCAATTTGGGCAACGTTTTCACACGCCGCCCTGAAAGCTACCCACTGTTCCTACAGCAGGTAACTGGTCATGGAAAGATCTACACGCTCGCAGGAGGATCTGACGAAATTGTGCATGTCGACAGGTTGGAATGACATTGTATACATGAGCACTATCCAACGTGGCGGCTTTCATGTCATCGCGTCATGAAGGTGTCTGACGATTTTCTCAACCATCCCCAGCTTCCAACAACGAGCATTCAACCGCGATGGAACATTTCCCGTTGGACTGTTGTGAACGCGCCTCTGTTTCGTACGGTCGAATGTCTCCGGCACATAGTAGACCATACTTCGTCAACATTTCCCGAGCATCTTGTACAGGTGTCGCGTCCAAGTGCTCGCAGTCGAGTCCACTTTATAGGCTGGCACGAAAGGAGTTGCACAACGTTCCAGTCCTCTCAGATTGCGAGAAGTACAACATTATGAATCAAACGCTAGATCCATTGTAGAGCTATTGAATAAAGTGTCCTCTGAGAAACTCTACAAGTGTATGGAGAAGCTCGACAGAGCTGTCGCAAAACTTGTTTAGTCCTGGTCGGCGAATGCGCCAGCCGATGACGGCAATTCAGTGACGAAAAAAAGGTGACGATATTGAAGTGGATCATGATGAACCATGCGCAATGCCACGTGCTGACGAGTTGCAGAGTGGTAGCGGGCAAGGACAGTGGGACGCCATGGCGGATATCGGCGAAAGGAGAGATACTAAGCCAAAAAAAGAGTTCTACCAGTTCATCGCTTTGAATGCGCATCAAAAGAAATGGTTCCTGTAAATGCAAAGCGCAGCTAGCAAGAGAAAATCAACGTACGGCCCGTGCCATTCAGCCTTTATCTGCCACCATTGACAAAGAGTGAGACAGCGCAGATCATGGAGGTGCTTCAGAAGCAGGAACCATTCTTTAGAGAGGAAAATAACGAGTTTCCTCAGCACGCATCGTACAACAACACGCCCACCAGTGGAGGCAAATTAGATATCCAGAATGATGTGAGAGGCACTATTTCCGTGTGGGGCAGTGGCAACGCAACATGTACTTCCAGCCGAGCACAATAAAGGCAACGACTGCACCCAAGTAATGGTTACAAGAAGAACTGTGACGATGATGAAGCTCCCAAAACCTCATCAGTAAGGTGATGGCCGCAAGAAAAAAGGTGCTAAAGGTAAGCAGCGGCTCGTGCTCAACGTGGGCCATCACCAGTGTTAGGAGTGAATTTTCCTGTAAGGGTCCATGATCTGCTTTAACGGATGGAAAGCTGCAACAACGTGGAGTTGTGCTGGTGCGCAACATGAGCAACAAAATCGTGTCCACTGCGCCACCATGCAGTTCAACTTGGCAGCTTTGATAGCTGCGACCGCGTTTGGAAACCAAGGTGCTCCTAGCGATGAGCCGTCCACTTTGTAGTGCCATTCAACCTAGATGACGTATGAATAGCGGCGTGGTCCAAGCTCGGAATCTGCTAGCCTTTCGAGCAAAGAAGCCGCAATATGTATCAGCATCAAGAATCGCATCAACAATCAGAGCTTCTTCGTCGATCTCAGCACACAGTATCGCCCATTTATTGAGTAAGGATCAGATCGTTTCTTTATTTTTGGTGATTTTCTACTAATATAAATTTGCTGACTTTGTGTGTGTCCAGGGCTTTTGATAATCAGGTCACGAAGTTTTATTAGCTGACGGCTCTCTTGCAGACGCACATGGCTGATGTGCGCTGATTCGTCTTCATTGGAGCGTCTACTCGACAAACGATACGACCCTCCTCTTGCGAATCATCGATCCAGCTCCAGCTTCAATGGCACTTGAGTTGAAGCGTGTGAATCTGCCATCACGTTTGAAGTGGACGTTTGTGCCAGGTACCATGCAGCCGCTGGGAAAGGCCAACCCGCACATGTTCTCCACATCATTCGATGAAGTAGCTGGGAAACTCGCACGCGACAGATTCCATTTGGAGATTACGGTGGGGTTCAGTTTGCAAAAAGTGTACCTCAACTTGGACACGTACTTCGTGTTCGCCCTCTACGCATGTCGAAGCGCGACTCGTATGTGCCTGCTCAGCACCACAATTACGTGAAGCTCATCATTCTCCCCATTAATCTCAGAAATCTCCACTGGGTGATTGCGATTGCCATTCTCCACACGACCGTTGGTCGAACCAAAGTAGCTCTCTACGACCCGATGGTCAAACCCGAATACCAGGACTCACTGGTCGCCATGTGGTAGTCGTTCTGTGTGCCGTTTCTTCAGCGTTGGCACGAGCGAGACATCCCGGGAGTGGGGTTTTCAGAGGAAATCGATGTCGAAATGCTCAGCGCCCCAAAACAAACAGACGGCCACAATTGCGGCGTGCTGTGCGTTGCCCAAGCCAGCTGCTGCATCAACGAAACGGTGTACGTGAAACAGCAAGGCTCACAGCGCGTGTGATTCCGATATCAGAAGTGTATAAAAGCTGAAACTCTTCGCGTACTTCGGCTACGTATGTTGAAGTTTCTAAGCTTGTTTTTAGAGACCAAGACATCACTCGTAGAGTCACAAGCGCGAGTTATAAACATATAGGAGATCACCAACATGCTGAGCACGTCTTCCATTAACTTTGCATTCGCAAATACCAAAGTGTTTTTAGTACTGTTTGCGACACTTCACTGATTTGCAACACTTCGCGAACTGCGACTAGAGCCTAGCTCTAAACCTTAAGTCTTTTCAAGCTGAATTGTATCAAACTGAAATTTTACTCGTAGTTTACATTTCCCAATAAAATACGGCCAAACTTGCGGCAAGCGCAAGAATACAGTACGCGTATGTTGCTTGGATGTTGTAGCAAGAAAATAGCGTAAAAGAAGTGTTACTCGATCAGGACATCATGCCGAAATATAGAATTGCTGTAGCGAGACTCCGCATTCGCAGAGAACTCACGATTGAACGCATACAATTCTACGACTTTGCCGCGGAATATAGAAAGTATGACTTCTTGGTCGAAGCTGCAAATTCATTTCCTAATCCACTTAAAGCGAAATAAGACGTTACACTACTTCCGACGCAAATTTCTTCCCTATTCATAAAGTCCTTTTACTGTAGATGGGTAATCTTTCTTTTTTTGCAAAAGTGGCCAAATCTTTGCATATAAAGGTTTAGATAATAATTCTATCAAATGAAAGCGTATGCTGTGTTCAGTCAGAGCCGAGAGTGCAGCAATGACAAATGAATGAAAACCGTGCTGCACAACCATTCATCTCACGAGCATGCTGGCAATTACTTTACACGCACTGAGTGCCTACAACTGCGCATTCTATATATCGCAAAAGTTGCACCTGGTGTTACGCTTTTGCGCAGAGCTCACGATTCAACGCTCACAATCCTAACACGTTCATACAGGTTATAAAAAGAACCTATTCGTAATGGAAGCTGACAATTTTTTTACTAGCCCACCTAGATGTCGTATAGTTTGTTACGATTGAGTGTTTTGCATACTTGCAAAGTATGTACAATGAACAATTTCTCTCTTGCACTTGTTGCTAAGTTGTTTACTTTAAAGGTTTCGCATTGCTTTGAACTAAAGTTCAAAAATTTCAGTCACTCTGGCTTAAATATGCGTTCGAAATTTACGATCAAACGAAACGATCAAACGCTTACAACTCAGCAGCGGGAATGCATCAAGTTTACCAGTTCCATTTTTAACACGTTCGTAGCGCATACTGCTTATTCAGTCGCAATATCATTTTCAGACATTCCATTGACATCCAACACCATGAAAACGGTCTGCCTAAGTGTTCTGGGCATCTTCCCTTTGAAATACCATTCATTACCGGGAGATTATATTCCATTGATCTTTAGAACTATAGCACTTGTGGAACTCCGATGCGGTTTACAATTACAAGTGGACAGACGTTTCCAATCGGACAATGACATTGTGTGGCTGATATTCAACGTGAAAAGGGCTGCTGATTCAAGAGAAGGAGTGAACTCCTAAATACCTGCGCTACATACCATAGCTGAGTCCTATGATCCCCAAAATCCATACACGTTGACTACCAATGATCTAACAGGCAGCAAAAGAAGAGAAGAACCCTCTCAGCAAAAATTTGTTGATGGAAGAATCAATCCAATCTGGCTGGTAGATACGAATTCCGAGAAAATCCTAAGAGCGACGAAAAAGCTTCACGAATTAGCACTAGGGGAGTACATGTTTGATCCTGACGAGTGCCTAAGACTAGCTCCAAAAGGAATCTATTCATTTGAATTTATGGACGATATATATCCGAAAGCTTATGGAAGTGATATATCGAAGGATCTCGAGAAGATTGAACACACCAGCAGTGCATATTTTCGCGAGGAGCACCTTCGCTCCAAAATCCAATTCTTTGGACATTCATTTCACAATCAGGACGTACAAATTCGTTTTGGTTATAGATCAATAAAAATACCAAAGAAAGCTTACGAGGTGCATATTGGACAGCTTCGTTTTGAAGGTTATCTTATAAATCCAACTGGTCAGTACGAGCCAATCATAAAAAATAAAGCTGATGGCAAAGCCAAGTTGAATCCAGTTACAATGACAAGACAACATTACACCTCGTCTCTCAAGATTTATGTGACATTAAAAACGATCATGTGGTCCCTTTCGAAGAAGGAGAAGACGATACTTGGGTGCTGGGCGGAATATTCTTATCGGCGAATTCCTTCGTTATCGACACGACGGGTGAAATGAATAAGTACAAGTTCATTTTCAACAGTGCAGACCAGCAAAGAGAAGAGCTAGGGAGCGATAGCCCATATCATCGGATGGTGCCACCGATTCGAAGCAGTGTGAAACACAACAAAACAGAGTAAACAATACGGTGTACTTCATTTAGCGACTTCTATCAGGCTCACCTAATCGGAACTACGCAGATCGTTTTCTGATAATGATATTGCTATATAACATGTTGCACGGCGTATTTGTCCGTAATTGTTTTCTAAGGGCTATTGATTTTCAAGCAATTGTATACAAATCTCCGGAGTAAAGAACTTGTCTTGTTATTGTGTCAGCATGCTTTTGTGATCACTCCCCGGTACAAGCACACTCTCTTGGTCGTGTGAATACAGGTAAAGGCGTATGTCGCGATCTGCATCGACAGCAGAATTTCTGCTTTTTGCTGGATAGAACGCATAACGTATCTGAAATAAAAGTTAAGAAGTTAGATAACATTCTGGAGTCCCTCAAATCATGCTAAAGAATGGATTTGAGGCCATTGGGAAAAGCATTCGATCATTCGGGCAATCTTTAGATCGCACCGGTGTGCTATTGGAAGGAAATGCTTCATACATTGAACACTGTAAGTGCATACTGACTAATTACTTTATCGTTTGGTACTCAGAAACCGTTGAGTGCAGTGAATCCCTCAACTCGATGTGTTAGTAATGCTGGACGCCGACCAAAAATGGAAGCAGCAGCGTTTATAGCGCCAAACGCTTCCGTCATTGGAGAAGTGACAATCGGAAAAGGAAGCTCAGTCTGGTATGGAGCAACATTGCGAGGTACGGCGACCAATTGTTTTGGAAGCCAAAATATCATCTGAGTGTATCCCTCAGGCGATATCAATCACATCACAATCGGAGAGAATACAAACGTGCTGGAATCTGCAATCATACATGTGGCCAAGATTCATCGAGACATTCCTACAATCGTCGGCAATCATGTTACTATCGGTCCCTCATCGATCATTCACGCGTGCACTATTGGAAGTAATTGTATCATCGGTACAGGAAGTCAGATTCTGGATGGATCTGTTGTCGAATCGGATTCAATAGTAGCAGCAGGGTCCATTGTCACGTATGGAAAAGTGGTATCATCAGGACAATTGTGGTCAGGCACACCAGCTCGATATGTACGAGACCTCACGTCGGAAGAGAAGGCATTCATCAAACAATCCGCAGTAGAATATGCGGGACTTTCTCTCATCCACGCAAAAGAATGCGATAAATCGTTGCAAGAAATCATCGCCGAGGATGAGAAATCACACATTCTCGAGGAGATTGGGAAATTTGGACTTCCTGAGAAGGAAAAAGTCGAGCAAGAAACTGGGATGTTTTTCAGATACTAAAGATGTTGAAAAATACATTGCTTCTTTCATCATCATTACATATTGTGCTGCCTTCTTCACTGAAGCAACTTGGGCTTTCAGTAGAAAATCAGTTTGGAATCGTCTTGGGAGATTTTCTTCATAAAGTGATACTGAAGGAGTTCCATCAGATCAAGTGACGTTTCCTTGACATCCAAAATGCTACAAATTTTCTGATTCAGGTGCATATCAATAACCACGAATGCTGTATTCTGTAATGACAACGCCCCGGATTCGAGCAACTTTTTAACTCGTGCGGGTGTGCCAATCGCAATCGGGGAGTAAAACTTTTTAAGTTGCCACTCTTGCTGTTCTATCTTCGTATGTCGTGAGAATAACTTTGCAATGCGGCATTTGAATGAGGCTAGACTCCTAGTTTTTCGGTTTTACAAGTAGGTCAACAACAGCACAAACAAGAGCACTTACTTGGTCACGCGTATCACTCGTTCTGCAGAGGAGCACATGATCAGCATAAGCGGACTTTTTTCTGGGTTCTTCTTTCTCAATCGCAGCTTCCAATCTGGCATGATGTGGCGAAGGTATAGAGGTAGATTCTCTAAAGTGTGTTTACCAAGATTTGGTAATTCAAGGACACTTGCTTCTACGTCAGACACACGCTGATGAGCATTCCACAATACATACAAGCGGTTCTGATACCTTGAATGGCGTCAGCCAGCTCTAATTCGGACATTTTCCCGCCGTGATGTTTATTATACGCCTGCGAAATGACATTGTAAACTTGGCGATGACTCATACGATGTAATGCCATACAGCGAGTCTTTTCATCGTTATTTTAATAGAATGGTTGAGTTAAACGGACGGTAGTGGATGGAGACATCTTACATGCAGCTTTTGCCGTTTGTCAGAGACTTTTGTTTGTGTCTGCTCTTCCGCTTGAGCCTCTCGAGGACGTTTTATAGTACCAGATAGATCTTCAAGCTCTTCTTCCACGCTATCCTCACCACTTAGCGATAATACACTGCTTCCTTCAGATAATGCGATCGATGCTCTCGTCCAATTCTCATCGAGAAGATCATCATTCAGTATTTGTTGATCAGTGGACATCGCTATTTATGAAAACCTTTGAATTATTATACTCTTACAAAAGTTTCTCGAGTGCTCTTAAGATGTTGAATACCTAACTACTGCAATACATTTGACTGTAACCTTTCAATTAGAATAGCGCCTTGATCATGTGATCTACTACCTCTAATGATATTCCTGTATATCCTGCTGGTTAAAAACCATAAAGCATCAACAAAATCTCGTGTAATCTGATCAAGTTATCTAACCGCAAACTAACTGACACACATTCCACCTTCATTCCGTCACGATATGCCGCCATTCTCGAGCTAATTTCCGATCCATCGGCTCTTTCAACCACAATTGGAGTTCAGGTAAGAGGAAACGCTCACTTCCCTCCTCCATCCAAACCTTCTTTAAATCCGCACGTGAATGAATGTGTTTTCTTTGTAGCGCTAACGGAAGACTTTGTATCTTTGCTTCAAACTTTTGACGCAACACCAAAATGGAAGCGCGCTTGAGATAACTACTGAAACGAGCCAAATACGGTACTACCTTCCCATCAAGAAGCAATTTCGCCAGCCAGCGGTAATAATCGGCTTCCCATTTGGAATCTATTGGGTACGGGATCTTGGTGGTCGGAAGGGTCCACGCGTATTTCCCATAATGAGGCTGGACATAACAATCAAGACGATCCGATGAAGCGTTGAATTCCGGCTTTGGCTCTTCCAAGATCTCCGGATAGCTGCATAGAGAAGTACCAAGACCGATAGACCCGAGCCATGAAGCCTCGATGATTGTCACATTCCTCATGTACGCTCGAGTCGTTCGAGTGATTTGTTGGTAGACCACATACTCTGGAAGCTTGCTGGGATTTGCAGTGAAGACGTGGGAATGCGGATGGATGTAGATGGGCTCTTTGATGTCGCCGGTGCAGTTTACATATGCACAATTCCGATCCAACTTTGATCCTTCTTCCACCATTCCACGTGGAGCTCGGCGGGCTACTTGGTCCATAAAGCCAGCTGCGATGATTTGACGCAATACATCTTCTGTTGGTGGCGAAGGAGGATCCAAATGCGAAGATAAGGCTATTTTCGTGAACCCCTCTTCTTCAGCATACAAAGTATTGACAATGCGTGTGAGTTGTTGACGAAGTTGGAGCATTTGACTCATGAGCTTTTCGTGAAGAAAATTCTCTTTGCAAAAGGATGAGCTACAGCTTTCATACGCATACGCTCCAGCAGCCCGCAGAAGACTGAGAAGATCGCTTTGAGGGTTGGCCCATTGCAGCCGACGATTCAACATATCGGATTTACGCCTCTCTTCAGCCAATTCATCGGTACATTGATCGCTCGGCTCTTCCTCCAACATCGTAACAAAAGGAGAGTGACCAGACAAGCCCGCGACTATGGCGATTGTATACTCCAGCACGCCCATTTCTTTCGCCAGTAACAACATCTTCGCAAACCGAGCTGTGACTGGGAATTGCACCAGAAGCTGTCCGAGACGAGTGATCTCTTCTTTTGTAGAATCAGCGCTTTGCTCAACGGTGATTGCACCCAAATATTCGAGCAATTGAACGGCTTTTACAAATGCGTGGCGATCTGGTGGGGTAGGAAATGGGAATTTCGAGACATTATGGATGCCCATTGCTTTCATTTGCAGTACGACTTCTTCGATTGGATGACAGAGAATTTCGGGAGGTGTGAATTTTGGAAAATCGGTATCGTACACTGCTGAAGAATACAAACGATAGCAGTGACCTGGTCCTGTTCGTCCGGCTCGACCTGCACGTTGATCGGCACTCGCTTTCGAAATCCATTGAATCTGAAAATTGGAAATTCCGTTATCCAAATTGTAAACTCGAGATTTCGTACGCCCGGCATCCACAACGTATTTGATATTTGGAATCGTCAACGAAGTTTCTGCGATATCTGTGGCGACAACAACCAAACGATGGTGTTCTGGAGGCTCATCAAATACCCGCATCTGCTCACTTGGTGGAAGCAAAGAGTATAATGGCAATGCGTGTATATATGGAACTGCGAGCGAATCGTTTTCTTCCTGGTCCGAGTCGATGTCTGAGTCGTGATCGAGTTGATATGAATCCACATCTTGGGCTTGCTCGATACAAGCTTCTTCTTCGGCATCGTCGTGTTCCAGTGGGACATACTCTGAGTCTCGAGATAAGGTTCTGGATACTTTGCGAGAGCTTTTACAAGATTTAACTGGTCTGGACGCTTTGCTTCCGTACGCTTGGGAGAGTTTTCGTACGAGTTGCATGATCTCCTGTTGCCCAGTCAAAAAGACCAAAACACCACCTTCTGGCAATTTATTATGGATTCGAACAACTTTCTTGAATGCAGCTTCAACGTACTTTTCCAATTCCGTGTGTTTGCTGAAATGCACAGTCACTGGGTACTGTCTTGCTTCGATCCTCAATACTGGTGGTGGAGATGGGAACAATAACGTATTGCTAGTAAAGTCCTCCACACGCAATGTGGCAGACATGATGACCAATTTCAGCGGCTTGAGAAGCTTATGTACTCCCCCAAACTCATTTTGCTCTTCAGGTGTCAGTGCGCGATACTCTTCCATCTCCTCCAGCGCCAGTTTTGATCGAAACGGAACGATACGACTCAATAGTCCAATGAGGATATCTGTGTTGATATTGCGTTCATGAGCTTCGTCAAGAATGATGACGGAGTACTGACGCAAAAGAAAATCCTGTTGTATTTCTTTGAGAAGGATCCCATCTGTCATGAATTTGATTCGCGTTGTCTTGGAGAAATGGCTCGAATCATACCGAATTTGATACCCAACGTGACCGCCTGGAGCTTCTCCAAAGCCAACATTCAACTCCTCTGCGACGCGTTTAGCAGTGCTGACGGTGGCAACTCGTCTTGGTTGTGTGACGCCAATTCTTCCAAAGAATGTTGGGTGCTCAGGATGACCAAATCCAGCTTCGTACAGGAATTGTGGCACCTGCGTGGTTTTTCCACTTCCAGTTTCACCACACAAAATGACAACTTCATTATTGGCGATGGCTTCCATGATTTCTTGCTCTGAGGTGCATACTGGAAGTTGCATTCTTGCCATTTGTATCTCCGGACGTCTTTGAAGCTGAACAACGTGTTGATTACGCAGAGGACGAGAGTGGCTACGATTTTCGAGTTGCAATTCTCTGGTGGTTTTCAGCGGAATAATCGTGGGAATATACTTTGGTTCCACGCGATCTTCTTGAGTCGAAGGATCAATACTTTTCGAGGATTCCTTCAGACGACGTTCCTGGTTCTTTTTCCGGAGTTCCAGCAAACGCGTCATCGCTTCGCTGACCTCCACTACTTCTTGGATCGGTACCGTGCTGGTTTCCACTTGTTCCTTGGTGTGTGCAGGTGTCTGGAATTCATCAGATGTGGTGATGGCTTTCGATGTGAAGATTGCTCGCACTCTCTTTTTCGTCTTTTTCTTGGAGCCTGTACCTTTTGAATCAGCCACTTTCGTACCCAATGGCGCTTTGTCCCCCTTCATATGTGCCGAATCGAGTTTTCGTGGTGTACTGTTGGAAGCAATCGGGTATTCTTGGCGTACTTCTTTCGGATGCAACAAGTCAAAGTCAGCAGCTGTCAATTGGAGTCCGAGTTTCTCCATTCTTAAAGACCGCTGCAGACGCTCACGGACAGTATCCGTGTGCCCCAAATTGGAACTGGAAAACATGATTTTCTGTTGCTCATCGCCTAATTGATTCTCTTGTAGCGATTTGAATATATGAGCGCGTTGCGTTTGCTTTGTCTTTTGTAGAGCCAATTGCTGGAGCTTTTTTCGTTTGGCTTTGCTCATTTTCTTTGCTTCTTCTATCCATTTTTCAGGTAATTTATCATCCTTTTTTTTCTCCTTTTTATGCAGGATAATCGAGTCAGTCTCATTTACACACAATTCTGACTGTAATTCTTCCGATAGAATGCTTGCTGGATCTATGGTAGTGCATGTATCGATAGCTGAGTCTGTGCTTTCTTCTAGGAGTGATGTAGCGCTGGTCTTGACGTCAGAATCAGAAAGACTTTGCACCATCGACTTTCTTCGTTTGTGCTTATTCGTTCCATTCATCTTGCAAATGTGACCATCAGCCAATTATAGTGAGATTGTGAGAATATTATCCAACCATATCTACCTCTTTGACTCATTCCAAGCTCCATAACATTGCTATAATTGTGCCTTCGCGTGTTAGAACGCATGCATAGTTGAGTAAGTGTCTACTGTTCTTGCAACAATATATCTCAATTCACTTCTAGTTATAGCTATTAGGTCCTTCAAACTTGCAGAAGAGGCGCATAAGCAGAGTGTCAGTGTCAATTATGTATTCTTAATAGATCAAATGTGTTGAAAGCGTATGTTCAATGCTTTGTAGGGTACTTATATGGCCCAGTAGAGAGTACCACTGAAATGAGTATAGTGATTAGATACGCTGTCCATGGACAGCGCTATCAAGCCTTTCTGTAGTATGTAGAATGCAGGACTGGTATGCATCGAACATGCAACTCTGACTAATGTTTATTCGTCGTTTTCAACGTGTATCGCATTTAATGTCGACCTGACATAAAATCTGACGCTTAACGATATCTAATACTATCCTTGTGGCTTATGGCACATCTCCAATGCAAAGGTTGGGTGTACAATCTCTTACTATCTCACCCATCTGTCTGGATGCGACTCAAATAATGTTTGCTTGCACCAAAATTCGTTTTTGTCAATACTGTGCCACCGCATGCAAAGAAGACTCTATTCCATTCCGATTCTCGTTGGTGATCGCCTCCTTTATCATTCTCACGGCTTTGAGAATCAAAATGTTGCCCACTTAGTGATAACTCGGTCGATAGTGTTGCTGAAAGGCTATGAGCCAATTCCTTGATGTGAAATCGACAAGTAGCTCAATATAGTCGGAGGAGCATTTCTAGGATCGAGAGCCCCAAATAGGACGAGTCCTCTCGGGGAATCGCTATAATTTGATGGGCGAGTTTCGTACCACTTCAGAGATCCTATCGATACCGAGATAGAGTTGTTCATTACGTCCTTTGATCGTCGACTCACAGTGATACCAAGTGAAAGCTTGCGATTTCCCATTCGTCATCGACAGCATAAGCTCGAGGCCACGAGTGGACAGATTTGATGGGTATGTTTGCCATACGTACACACGCCGTAAACGTAGCCAATCTACCCAGCACAAATAATCGACCTCGAGCGTACACGGACACTCTTCTGATTTCAATGTGTACTGTGTTGGAGGGAGAAAAACAGGTGTCCCATTTGTGTCCAGATAGCAGAGAGGATGAAGAGCCCGGTATCTAAAAATGATGAAAAGATTCATAAAAAGTCGATTCTCAGCATCACATGACTATGTATATCGAACGCGCTAACAACGTGGGAGACGCGGTAGCCTCTGCATAGCCCTGCTGTCGTAGTATCCCTTTTCGTGATAGCGTTGTTGAATGCTTCTGTATAGACCGCACAAAGTACCAGCAAAGACATTTCTCATCCACTGCACACGTGCTTTTCTTCCCTCAAACGTTTTTAGTAAACTAGCAGCCCCGATTCTACAATGCAAAGGCATTGCTTCTACCATACCTGACCGATAAGTATGCTGTATTGCGTCAAGTACATGTCCTTGAAGCACACTGAAGTGCGACTTGGAGTGCCTCTCTAAATGGAACGGTCGAGAATGTCCAACGACCCCGAAATAGAGCTTGACGCGTGTATACCCACATGAGGCTGAGGCTGAGGCTGAGAAGGGATGAGTCGCAGGACACACATATGCTGGTAGATTTGCCTCTACACACAACAGAGAGAATGTATTCCGTGATACACTCAGCAGAGTTTACCGGAAGGGAAGAGAATCAGTCGTCTCCCTACTGCCACGAGGGAATACCACCATCTACTCATAGGTGCCTCAGAGGATGTCTTCTACACGTGCAAAGACTTTTCCAAAAAAATGCTTCCTTTCAAGTAGAACGATCTTCACTTTCCAACATCCCAGCAACCAGAAACTCATGATTTGTCGTCGATCTTTCATCACTCGATTCCTCGTCTCCATTGCTTTATATCTGGACGTAATGAAGGCGACAGGGTATCGCTTTACACTGCAGCTAGATAAGGCTTGTGGATTCAAAAATCAAAAGCCGGTACTCGTGCACAATGATTTGACCGTCTTTTACCAAAGTTGTGTCATGATGGATGGTGAACTAAATTCCCCTCCATGGAACTCTGTCAACAATTGTAAATCCAAATTTGAGGCGTATCGAAATCGCGTTCTCACTTTCCTGAATGTCCAGGACGGTGGCATCAAAAATCGGGAAATGCTACAGCGAACCTCATCCCTGCACTTGTTAAGAAACGTACGGATAAGGAGTATTATGAATTGATTGCATTCTTCGTGGGCGAGAAATTGGTCAACGATCCATTCAACGGTTTGGTAAAGAACAAATCAGTACAAAAGCCCCTTTCGTTACTTGCCTTACTTGCGTTTCGCGATTGCGTAATATAAAATCTTGAATGAATATATATTTGCTTTGTCATTGTGTCGTTTACCCATTCTCTTCGTCGAGACTTTGCAGGATACCAAATTGTTATACTGAACCCGTCCAGACTGCTGATTGTCCATCAAATTTTTCATCTGGTAACACGGATTACAAGACATCCTCTAAAAGCCGTCACATATGTTGATGGAGTACGAGTCGATTGGGATCCTTCTTTCGGGTATGTTGCTGTGACGGCATTGAAAATCCCTTGGAGCTTGTATCGTCAAAATACAAGTGCTAGCACGAGCGAGATCACCTGATGCAAGCCGTGTGTGAGACCACACAATCTCCAGACCTTTGCACATGCGTTGTTGCGACTCTATTGAAATCTTTTCTGCAGTAACCCGGGCGTAAATCCTCAATTGTGCTCCTCCAGCCTCTTTCTTCTCGCACTAGTTCCACTCCCGGCGCTATTTCTCGCATCCAATCCAACATACTCTCCCCATCCGCTGATATCCCTGGACTCTTTCTTGTGCAGCGATACGTAGCTCCACAAAGCGAGTTGATTCCATGTGTCCATGTAGCAGGTATAACGCATCTCCGGGCCACAGGCGGGCATTCAAATCGCTGCATAGACATATTCAATCTGACACAAAAGCGCGTCGTTTTTGTCTTCAAACAGATTTCATTTGATATTTCTTTAGGCGCAGAATCACTCTGCAAGGAGTCTTCTATTCGAATCATTAAAGTAAAACCTTACTCAAGACCTCATAGAGTTGCTCTAGTTTTGAGTTCTTGAGGGAGTGAGGCGAGTACCGTGTTTTGAAGATGCGTCTTGATCGCTGAAAATGGGTCTTCTACAAACGCGGGATGAGCTTTGACTGCCAGTAGTTGTCTCACTTCGACTGCTGCCATTTTCCTCCTTTGCGCTGCACTCTGACTCTTTGATCTCTTCTTGTTTGTATCGTCACATACGCTGCTTGTATTCTCTAGTAACAGAGAAGTCTCTAGCTCTTTGAGATCGCCAAATACGCCATCTTTCCTCTTCTTCTTCTCTTTCGCTTCGTTCGCCTTTGTGAGACGTGTTACAAGTCCCATTTTCTTTAGAAACGCCGCATTTCGTTTCTGTCGCTTTCGTTGTCCTCTGGTAAGACCAACATTCTCTGATGACTCGTTCGCTTCAAAAGTACTCTCAATCGTCCAATCCGCTTGCTCTCCAAAGGTTGCTACCACACTCTCTACAAATAATAAATTTCACAAGTAGAATGACATACACTCTTCTTCAACTTGCCATTCGGTACGCTGTTTTCTGTCTTTCCTTTCGCTCCATTTTTTCTTCTCAAACGACCCATATCCAACGACTGTAATTGGTTAGAAATCAGTTAAGTGAATGATGGTACTTTTGCTCATGATGCGCGCGCGCAACTTGCTCATTGCTGCTACATGAAAGAATAGGACACTACCGCTTGGATTACAAAAGGGATATCACCTCGAAGTCATTGACAACGCCTGGATCGCAGACACTCTCTCAGACGACGGTACACAGCTTCACTACTTAACCTCATTCTTATCTGAATGTTTGTCACTTAGAAATCGTCCCTTTACAAGTGGAAGAGACCTTCAAAAAGGAAAGCGAAGGTATTGCGCCCAATTCTTGCCATTTCTCACTGACAAGAACACATTCAGACGAAGCCGATCGATCAGTGGACAAGAGAAAGCGTAGAGCGTGGTCCGATCTCGCACTCGATGAGCTAGCACGTCAGGCTTCCCTTTCCGTGTAAAAACAAGTTGGAAATGAAATCGTGTGTATTATCTTCAAACATGCGCGTCGTCTGTGATCACATCTGTGTACAGCTTTTGAAGTCGCTGGAATTGCACTTCAAACTCTTCATTTTGAAGTCGAGCCATTGCATCCGCAATAGGATTCAGAAGTGATACCACACGCTCATATTTTTGAGATTGTTGAGCAGTTTCAAATTTGATGGTTGGTTGTCGTGTCAACAGACTCGCAGACAGCTGGTTACGTCTCATTGTTCGAAGCACAACGTCCGGATACGATTCATATATTTCTCGACTGATTGGATGATTATGCGTGACAACCTACAGAGATTCTATCAGTGGACTGGATGGTCACACACATTTCCTCTTACCTGGTCGGTGACAATCACCATATACTTTGATGGATTATCGGATGGACTTATTTTTACATTGATTTTCGCAATACATCCAATTCCACGGTATTTTTGGCCAGGTCGAGTAGTAGCACCTCGACATCGTGCTTTCATGGCGTGTGTGCACATGTAAATTCGATGGTGGTGAATGGCTGAATCAGGAAACTCCATTCTTCTTCCTCTGGAATTTTTATTGTTCATCATAACCTTTTGCTGATTTCGTCTGTAGGCGTCAACACTGCACGAGGATCGCATACGGAATGGCTGGAATGTTTCGTGCATGTACGTTTCAAAGTACGAGTCGAATTCATACCACGAGCTGAAAGAGACGCGATTCATCCGTTTACTATCAAACAATTGTGGTCGTTGTTGACCAACATTCGTATGCACTTGGGCTTGATAGAGTTGTTGTTGGTTGGCTAACAGCAGCGCGTTGGAGGACAGCGGCGTCAGAGAGAGATTGGCTTCGTCTTTGATTTTCCCTTGAAGCATTTCGTGCATAACAGCGTTTTCATTGGAATCCACCAATTCGTTCTCTTCTTCTTCTGAGAATTCTGATTCATTGTGGAGTGATGGTTGCTCTTTGTGGTTATCCTCAATATCCGCTTGTGCCATCGTTTTAATGTACTGATTGTGTGCGGTCAGGTTCTTATACGTAAGTCCAGGGCTTCCTTTGACCGTAATACATAAAATAAACACCAAGAAAAAGTGGCGTGCGAAATTGTGTGCGCGAGAGGCGATCGTTGGAGCGGAGAAATACTGATAGAGAAGGTATATCGGTATATGTAATGTCGCACGAATGTAACTTGTGTATCCTCCAATCATTTCAATTTCATGTCGCTACATCCATCGCGTTCAAATAGAAATTAAAGCAATGGCCAAGAAGTCCAAGACCAGTCAGCGCAAAGACAAGCACGAAACCGCAGTTTCCAAGTCAAAAAAAAGCGACAAAGCCACCGCAAGCGCCAAGCAATCCACTCCCAAAGTTGATACAAAGAAACAAAGCAAATCCAAAGCGAAAACAACCGTCAAACCAGTGCCAGTCAAACTCAATCTGAAAGCACAGCACTCTTCCTCCGACAGCGACAGCGATGAGGAAGCCGTCGCAAAGGCATCAAAAGTAACCCAAGACTCGTCCACGGACGATAGCTCCGAAGAAGAAGGCAAACAAAGTGTCAAAGTTGAGAGTACAAAGTCTTCCAAGAGCAAAAAGACGATGAAATCATCCAAAATAGGAAAGAAGAAAGTGCTTACCAAACCAGAAAGCTCTGATAGCAGTTCAGAGTCCTCGGACGACGATGAAAAGCTCGTTCCAAGCAAGAAAACAGCCGCAAAAAAAGAGTCTTCCGATAGCAGTTCTGATTCTTCGGATGAGGATAAGAAGCCAGTGGAATCTGAGAATTCTCAGGAAAAAACGAAAGAGTCAGAAGACAGTTCTGATTCCTCTGATGAAGATGAAAAACCTGCGCAAAAGCCGCTGTCAGTGCCAAAGAAGAAGCATTCCACCGATGAGAGCAGTTCGGATTCTTCAGAGGACGAGAAAGTGCCATCGAAAGCAGTACCCACAAAGAAAGCGAAGAAAGAAGAGTCCTCCAGCGATTCTGATTCTGACTCCTCTGAGGATGAGAAGCCTGTCAAGGGCAAATCGGTCAATCCCAAGGTCGTAGTGAAGAAAGAAGAGTCATCCAGTGACTCTGACTCATCCGATGATGACAAGAAACTCGTCAAAGGCAAAGCCGTTGTGGCTAAAAAGTCAGCAGCGAAGGAAGAAGAGTCATCGAGTGATTCTGATTCCTCTGAAGATGAGAAGCCCGTTAAAGGCAAAGCTGTTTTGGCCAAAAAGAAGGATTCTTCCGACAGCAGTTCCGAGTCGGAAGATGATGTGAAACCTGCAGCAGTGACACCCTCCAAGGAAGCTTCCTCCGACTCGAGCAGTTCTGATTCGGATGAAGAAGTGAAATCCAAACCGGCAAAGAAGCGAAGTAATGCGACCAAAGAAGACTCCAGCGATAGTGATAGCTCAAGCTCAAGTTCAAACGCGAAACCAAAATCGAAAAAGCAAAAAATGGCCAGTTCCGACAGCGACAATGATGCCACAACCATTATCAAGTCGAAGAAACGAACATCAAAAGCTCCTTCCAATCCGAAAGAAAGCAAACAGCCAAAATCCACTGAAAAGGTCGAAATATATATACTGGGCTTACCATGGGAGGCCACAGAAGCTCAAGTCCGTGAGCGCTTTGAATCCTGCGGTACCGTCGAACACATCGACATGCAAACTCAGGGTGATGGAAGACCTTCAGGAAAAGCTCGAATCCGATTCTCTTGTGCTTCTGAGGCTGAAGCCGCTTTGGAACTCGATGGATCAGATTTCGGTGGTCGATGGCTTAAAATCCAATTGGCAAACGAAATCTTGGAGAAACCTGAGAATTGTACCACTGCATTTGTTGGGAATTTGCCGTGGGATGCCGATGACAATTCCGTGTGTGAATTCTTCTCCCAGTGTGGAGAGATCGGTGAATGTCGACTGTTATCCGATCGTGAGACTGGAGAATTTCGAGGTATCGGATATGTCGAATTCACGTCCACGGAAGCAGCCGATGAAGCGATTAAACTCAATGGAGCTGATTTCAACGGTCGATCTCTTCGTATCAATTATGCAAAACAACGTCAGCAGAACGATGAAGGTGGAAGAGGAGGTCGAGGTGGAGATGGAGGCCGAGGTGGCGGTCGTGGAGGAAGAAGTTTTGGGCGTGGAGGAAGAGGTCGAGGTGGATTCGATAGTGGTCGAGGTGGAGGCTTTGGTCGTGGACGAGGAAGTTTCGGTCGAGGTGGAGGCCGAGGTGGATTCGATAGTGGTCGAGGTGGAGGCCGAGGTGGAGGTCGTGGAGGAGGTCGAGGACGCGGTCGTGATGGACCTCCAAGTCGCCAGCCGACAACGATTCAAGACTTTCAAGGGAGTAAAAAAACATTTGATTAAATGTATTGAATCTATACATTCATACAGCGGATCGTTTCCTCCTTTTGTCTTTCTTCTTTTTGTGGGCATCCTCGCGAGATCGCTTTCGAGATTTCTCATGTTTTTTCTTGTGCTTTTTGTGGAGAGATCGCTCGAGTTTCTTCAGCATTTTCTCACGCATTCCGTCGTCCAATTTCTCGACAAAAGCCTCCGACTCCTTGGGGCTCGAAGGCTCCTCTCTTTCATCGATCTCTTGGATCTCGTCACTGCTGTCCTCTTCCTTGATACTTTCATCGGATGGCTCGAATATCACTTTCAGTAAGCTCTCACTAGGTCGCATGAGATCTGGGAGGTCAGGCTCATCCTTCTCTTCAGCTTCTCGTGGAGGTATTGTCGCCATACTGTTCATTGTCGACTGAAGGAAAGAGTCTACCGAGCTTTTCCTGTCGTTGATGGGAAGCGGTTGTGTCGATCTTGAGCATTTCACTCCCCAGCGCTTACAGAGTAAAGAAGTTGGGATCCAAATCTCTTCCGATCGATACACTTTGGCTCTTTCCTTGCTCTGTAAAGTATCCGCTTTCCGTGTCTTCTCTTCTCGGGTCTGCGAGTGTCCAGCACTGACAAATCGATTCACAAAGAAATCAGGCGCTACCACACCTTGTGTGTAATTCTCTTCCTTGCGAGTGCTTTGACGTATGCGATCAATCTGCTGACTACTCAGTAACTCAAACACACTCTTCTTCGCTTCCGCTTCCTTTGCCTTTGCATCCGATTGAGAAAATTGATACTTTTCATATAAATGTGATGTCACCGACTTTGCTTCCATTTCTGGAAAATTATGAATTTCGGAGAAGTCTTTGGGCACATAAAGTCTCTGCAAAAGCAACGATTTCTGCTCTTCACGACCACGCGTGAATCCCAATTCAGATACTTGAGCGATTTTCACTTCTTCCATGATCATTTTTTGTGTTTTTTTGGGTCTTTTACCGATTTCCATGTCGACATCTTGGAGCAAAAGACTTGGGCCATATATATCGATATCGTCATCGTCTTCTAGAGCGCCCAGGCCGTAGTGGGTTGATGAGGCTTCACTGGATGCAAGGATGGATTTGGGTGCTTGTAAGCTTGTGGCAAAGGAGAGAATTTGACGCTGAGCTTGTGCCTTGAATTTTTCTTCTTTTTGGAGGCGAAATCGCTGGAATTCGGGTGCACCTTTAAACGGGTCAAACCCGAGTCCGTGAGTATTGGATTTGAGAGGCGGGAAATCGGAGGGAGTGAGGTGGGGTTTAGGGTTCATGTAGACGGAGGTTAGGGTTGGGTGGTTATCGAGTCGCTTTTTATATTTTGGGCCGATACCCATACCCGGTTTCCAACCCGTTTTGCAGAGTAAGTGGGTTCCGATGGACGGACGGGTTGGTAAAAGCCAATCCGTTGGGAATGAAAATTGGAGAGGTTTTATGGATTCGTGAAATTTGATGGAATTGAGTTTGGTTTTTTCGTTTTCGTGGAGTGTATCGAATTTATCTGAGGTTTTTAATTGCTTGCCGAGTAACGGATCATCGTCTTCATCCATAAAATCTTCGAGGTGTTGTTGGACTCGTACTCGAGTAGTTTTGGAAGATTTGAATGGTTTGGGAGTCCAGCCTTCTTTTGATCCAACAGTATTGTAATAACCAGCTGAGAATCCTCCCTGAAAAGCGCCATGAAAGCGCCGACGGCCTTCATCATCGCAAACTGTCTGATTCCATCCACCTCCATTTCGCTTCATAGTTTGTGTGACTGCACATTAATACAGGTCGAACTAACTAGAAGTTGTGGGATGTGGGTGTTTTGACCAATGGTTGCACGTGGAGTGACATGAAGCAAGTGTTGATTGGCTGTTCTCATAACGTACAACTTCAATGTACAAATTACCTTTCGTCTTACATTTAGAACATTAGAGGTTATGTGTATACGAATTATAACATATGAATACACGCAACCCGATGCCTTTAGGTGCCTGACGCTCACTTGACGACATTTCAGATATCATATTTTTTATAACTCATCCTCAAACGCACTTGTATCATATCAACAAACGCCACTTCCTTAGCGGCTATCAAATATTTTGATAGGCGTGCTGCCGTAATCATGACTAGATAGAATCGAGGGGATCGTACTTATCAAATTAGTGAAAGTAAGGATAGAATAGTACATCAACTGCAGGCGTTTCAAAAAAAATTACTTTGCAGAAACCACCGCAGTCTCCTATTATGTCGAAAATCACAGTTAGCTGCATTGCTACCATCAGTATCCGCGTCACTTGAACCTGGGCAGACGATCGACCAATATCACTCTTGCACACAAATACGACTTTCTGTGAGTCGCTTTTACTTGATTTAAGAGGAGGTCGACTGTATGATCAATATCTCGCAGGGACTCTACCTCACATATCTACTGAGCCCGTGCAATGGATTCCCTTTTGCAACGTGGTTGAGTTCAAAAGCACCTCAGCGACTAATCCTACATTCCTCTGCCTTCTCATGAGTACTGAGTACATCCTCATAGTAAGCAATACTCATCCACTCTTGTCACTTGACTTCCCTCAATGCGTCCACGTGTAAGCGTGTAGCAGCAAATTTGAATCAAAACGAGTCGACGGTCCTTGACAAAATCAATATATTCACTTGTAATGATATCACTACGGTTAGAATGGTAGTGTACCACAGACTGGGCACTGCAAGCTATGGTTCAGTTCTTCTAAAATACACTCATCGTGAAATCGATGACCACACTTTAACGTTGTGATTGCCACAATCAAATTTGAGTGACGAGTGGTTGGATCATACAATCCCAGAGTAAGCGCTGTACTTGCCTCTGAGTCTTGTGAGCAACTATCTGTACAGCTGAGGCATGCTAACGGAGCCTTACAAATTCCACAGGATGCATCCGGGCAGGTATCCCTGCGCCCATGTTCCATCGGATCCGATTGGATATCGTTTCTAATGTCCGAATCATAGCATGGATTTGACATTCGGAGCGGTTCAATCGCTATCACCGAGCCGTGAAAGGGGAGTCGGTTCTTTAACCGGGTATGTTCAAAATCCGTCGAGTTAAATACCATATTTTGATGTAAGAAATCATATAGAATTCTGGCAATCGTATTGGATAAAACAGGACACTGTCGATCTTGATACTCATTAGCAGCAGTGAGTATAGCAATCATAAATTCCTGCAATTGTGTGCATCGTGCCGCAATCACACTGGCGCGTCGTGTTCGGAAAATGTGACGTCTTGGAAAATGGTGTCTGACAAAATCGTACAAGTATGGGCATTTCGAATTGCATAAATGTCCATGTTGTAATTCTTTGAGTATTTTCTGTTTGAAATCATGAAATTCCGTGAATGGATGATTGATTTCCCAACTTTGCTCCAGTACAGTGTTACGAACGCGCATAACATAGCGCGGGGTTGCAAACTGTTTGTTAGAAACGATAGCTTTTGGGAACTCGATCTGAACGTGTTGCAATAACGACACTGCAAACGGTACGGTTTTTGTAGGAAACCGTTCTTTACGTATGTGTACACTTCTTCTTAGACGTTTTGCGGACGAAACAAAGCTTTCGTGTAGTGCGGTGAGACGTGGCTCGGGGTGAGAAAACGATCGCGCTAAACTTTTGGGCATGTCGACCGTTTTTTTTAACTGTTGCTGGAAATTTTGATTGTATCGAACTGAACATAAACATTACTCAGAAATGTATATCCATCGTAAAATTAAAGGCAGTGGGTAAGGTTAGGGTGGACGTTCTCCTCACATTTAGCTATTGTTTGTGCTACGGAGGGAAGAATAAACGAATGTATGATTGTGTAATTTCAATCGAAATCAAGTGAGCTGGCTAAATTCACCGGTAAGCGAGTCCTTTTTTTATCTATACCCTCAGACTACGTAATATACCGACCAATCAACCACGTGCCACACCATTTACTAGCACGCACATCAACTTCGGCATGCAAGTTGTAGTTTATCGCTACAAAGTTTAGTGGTAATTAGATATCACCGACTACCGTGGTAATATAACTGTTTTAATATTCGCTTGATGTGAGTGGCGTGAATGGTTCGGATATTTGTCCAGAACTTTGAGTGTACTGACTGTACGGTCGCGACGGCAATGAGGCAACTTGATCAGAACTCGGATTCGTGTGAGGGTTGATACTTTTACAAGTCAAACTTTTCTGAAGACGTAAATGTTTCGATATCTTTTCCTTTGAAAACATTTGTAAAATTTGACATCGCAACACACTCTTTTCCGGATCGGATGAGGATACGGTGTTCCACACACGCATCATTTCCCTCCGTAAGCGTTTTTCCTCTTTTCGATTCGTCGGTTCCATGACAGCCTCAAAGTTGATCTCATTCTCCCTCAAGTAAATAATAGAAACTTGAAACCGATCCATAGATTCCCTCCTTCCGGGATCAAACACGGAATCGTCTCGTTGTACCAATTGCAATTGCACGGTTTTATTCTCTTTCGGTGCAATAAATCCTTTACTCGGTTTCACATAATAACCGAGATGATTAGTCGTTCTGATTTTAAATGCAATATAATGATGCGAGGACTCATTAGAGATCCTCAAGTGCGCACTGGATAAAATATTCTCCCCATCCACACGCGCTTCTAGCGGTATTATATAATCAATGAGTCCCGCTCGTTCTACTTCACTTTGAAAATTTGAAGTGACACCAAAAACGAGCCAATCACTTGGAAAGATACGATAACTCGGAGGATCTTCTATCACTAATTGCTCAAGTCCATCCCGAGCAGAAGAAAACTCAGAGTCGCGTCCCTCAACTAGATCTTGTGCTTTCCCATTCTACATATGGATTGAATAAATTGTGGACTCGATAGTAGAGAGAGTGAGAGTGTACCTCAAGTAGTTGAATAGGCGAGTCCTCTGGGTCGTTGTTTGATTGGAAGCTTACTTTTGGATCAAAACTTGGAGGACGAATAAAAGGTTCTGAGTGATCTTTAGCCATCATTTCGTTCATCTGGGAATCTGAAAGAGCTTGATACTGATTGGTGTCTCCAACGATATAGTGACAAAGCAATTGACACGATTTGACACATTCTTTAGGACATTGTCTCCAGCAATCTGCAGGACTATCGAAATGAAAGGGCTCGATATCGGTTAATTCGACGGTTTGAAATAAAAACCTTTTCGGTTTTTGATTCCATTTTGCTTGTGACGTCATTGATAATAACCGATCCACTTCGTACGCAAGTGCTGTTATGATCATCCACTGTGACTCACCCGGTCGGATGATTGTTACGGATGGGAACACTGTGAAGGATTTAACACTAGTTGTTTGCACTTTAGCGATCAGTATTTTATTGAAAGAAGTATTTGTGAGGGAAATGGCCGATCGAATGAGTCGAGTTTCATTCGAATTATGCGAAAGTCGACTCGCAGGTAGAGCAAATGTGATCGTTTCAGCTGGTTCCACCAATAGGCTCGAGTTAATTGCGACGGACGCACTAATTATATTCCCTGTGAGCATTTCTGGTTCAATATTGAGTGATTCGGTATTTTTTATTTTAATTTCGCACTTGGCGTCCTTATTTCGATCTGAACACTCAAGTCAGCGATATAAAGTATATTTACAAATCAAGCTTGCTTGTTTACACTTATTACAATATCAGCACTATTTGCATTGCTGCTGAATACGGATGCAAAAAAACAGTAATCTTTCCAGTTTACAATCATAACGCACCGAATAGTGGCTTGAGTAAAATAAGAAATGTGTAATCTTCTGAAAACGCGGTAGCTGTCACATCGTATGGAGCCATGTCGGGATAGTGGGCACCTATACCATTTAATACCAAAAAATTGCTCAAGTTACACTCGTCCTATATCATCTACTTAACTCGCTATGTTATGTTAATTCAAAATGGTCGAGACGCTCATCTTCCCTTTTGCTTGTTTGACGGAAGCTTTCCTTACGCCATTATTGTCGCTATCTGTGACCCCCACATTCGATTCATCAACACTACAAGCTTCATCATCAGTGACTTGTTCTTTCCCGTCTTCATCATTGCCTTCCAATTCGCTCTTTTTACTCTCTTCTTCCTCTTCTATCTCGGGTAAAGGCAAATCGTGCTGGCTTTCGACATCCTCTTCTTGGTCATATGCGTCCGATTCTAAGATCTTCAACTGCCAAACGTCATCACGTAACGCATGCACTTGATCCAACGACACACTATTCTCTTCCGAATGCGTGGAATCTCGATCTCGCTCCACGTGACATTGCCTCTTCTCCGCGTCGGTTTTTACCGCATTACCGTCATTTTCCTTAGAATGTTTGTCTGATGTTAAGTTCGAATCCGCTGAAATTTCTGATTCTTGGACTGATTCCGTTTTGGCTCGTTTCAATAACTCTTCCTTCTTACACTTTTGACTATCGTGTTCATCGATGCTGCATCCTGTGGCCTCCATGAAGATCTGCTCCAGGCGATTGATCATTTTCAGCAAAGGACAGTATGTGGCAAATGGCTGCTTCATCAAGATGGTGTGCATAAACTTGTGTCGTGTTGCATAGCCTGTCCATTTGTCGTGCTTTTTTAGAATCTGTCAAGCTTTCGGGCATCATAAACCGCAAAACAATTTCATTCGATATAAATGCAATACTTTACCTTGGAAATACCGCAAAAATTCATAACAGCAAAATTCTCCAATAAAAGCAAGTCTTTGTATACATTCACGCAACTTTTCATCAGTTCCATTTGAATGCTAGCGCTTGGCGATGTCTTCCGAATTTCAAATGAGATTTCATACATAAAGTCAGTAAGCAAATACTTTGAGCTGTTGGAATTGAGCCTCCAATGCGCCAATTTGACCCGTGAACTTCGCTTGCTCTTTGACGAAAAACGTTGCGATTTTCTTGATTTCCACGCGCAGCGTTCTAAAGAAATTCATTTCATCGGGACTTTGACCTACGTGAGTATATGTGTGACATAACAACGTATCAAACTTAACATGAGATCCTACGTATTGTGTCATTATCGACGCGTACGAGCCGCGCTACTTTCTGTCCTTGTTTGGAGCGCAACTTCTCTTTGGTACTCAATTGTGCACAATCTTTAATGATCCGTTTCAGCACTTTATAATCCACCCAATGGGATTCCCACTCGCTAGAGGACATCTGAGTCGCTTTTTGTAATACTTTACCGAATTTCATGGGACTGAATGCTCGGAGTGTGATGGCGCTTCTCGTTATCGGCTGTAACAGTTATAATTGCAATTCTAACAGCTATACTATAATTGATTTTGAGTCTATAGAAAATCGTGGCGACCTTGGCACGCGCAAGGCGCGATCAGCCGATTCTGGCTGCTTGGATTCGACCAAGTCTTCATCGTTCTCACTATCCGACATTGTCTGTTCCGTTGTGAGTGCTTTCCATGTCGATCGAGACTTTCCCTTCCACAGAATCCCTGCAATAATCAATCCAATGATTCCAATTATAATGACAGGAACCATCAGATAAGTATGTGATGCGTTCTTAACATTAACCAGACTGTTTGTATTCGAGGACACGTCTTTTGCGATTGGTGCGAGTGGTTTGAGCGGCAACGTGATTGGATGGCCTTTTCCATCTACACTCACTAAGAACCGTTTTTCAGCAAATCGAATGGAAGGATTTCGAATGCGCACTTACCGCACGTCGCTTCGGCAAATCCGACTCGTTTCTTTTCCAAGTCGAAAATCACATCATATCCCATCATAATACTGGCCCCCAGCACTACATCAATTATTAGCATTCGGTTCACAAGTTCTCATTCTCGTACCTGCTCCTCTTCGTTCCGAGAAATGAAGTGTGCCAAAGAAATGATGATTAGAGTCGTTGAGAATATAATCCGATGCATTCAAAGAGATCTCAAAATCCTCTCCATCCTCCCCGGCGATAATTAGTGAGACATTCGGTAAAGTTTCAACCATTTCCGGCGTTAAGTTCATTTTGTTTTCGTTATATTCGACGCCTGTGATTCGTTTAAAAGCTTCTTGAAACGGTGTTGCTGCGGCCGATGGAAAGTACGTATCAGTGGTTCCACTATCAACAATCGCTCCACGACCACTACAATATCAGTTAAGAGACTATAACCAACCGCAAGAGTGTATGTAAAACCTTTTGAAATGCTCAGCATCCACTTGTAGCGATATTCCACCAATACGCACATCCTTGACTTCAATCGGATAATTAGAAGTACCGTGTTTCGCTAAAGGGGTATATGCGATTTTCGTAGTATGATGACTGTAATCCACACCTCCAATCACAAAGCTTCCTCCTTTTTGACCAAAACACAATGCGAATTTGTGCTCTTCCACGCGTTTCGCTTTGTACATTTCCGTAGCGATATTATTCCTTCCAATTCCCAAGCCCATAATTCCATTTTCCACCTGTGTGATGAAGAGACCCGTTTCGCGTGTCTGACATCCAAATTTGAAGCGTATGCCATAACGTCTCATAATCATTTCCGCGCGATCGCTATCGACATTTCCGACCCAAATCAAATCCTGCATAACCACTGCTTCCCACATACTTCCTTCAGAGTATCGCTACACAATCATATGAGATAAAGAATCGAGAGATAGTGTGAATGTAATGACCTGGTGTATCACACACAAATTATCGCGGCATGTGTCACATCCCTCTTCGTATTTACATTGGACAAAATTGATCGAAGTGGATTTCGTTGCGTCAAATTTCGGGTCCGTATGTGTACCGCAATCGACGCATCTAAAATGTGTTTTGTGAAAAGAGTAGCGGACGAAAAGGGAGCGAATTACTTGTCACATGGAAACGCTGTAAGTCCACTTCCAGTGTCCAGTATGACGGAAGCGCGTTGTGGCGGAATTCCAATGTATAATTCGGCGTAATGTGTGCTACAAAGAGATCATTGAGCATGCTTTTCCAAGGAGAAAAAGGGCTTACCCGAGTCCAACACCAAGCGGTGCGTCATTATAGACCAATGGCGGAGACGTCTGATTCTTCAACTGTCTTGTTTTTCTTTTCAATTCGATTTTTAGAGGCTCTAAATTGCGACTGGCGCTTGGAATTCGCATCACATGAAGCGTGATTGTAGCTCGAAATCGTACCAATCGACACAACAAGCATGCTTTTTATCCAGTCATATTCTAGTGTTATCTCTATTTGTATTGGATATAATTCAGCCAATCAGCGATGCGTCTATTTATGGCCAATCCGTTCTCATCACATCCGTTCCAAAACGTTCGTGTGGTACGCCGACTCTTCCACTTTCGACTCGAAAATCTCATCTTCCTGATCGCTGGCTTCCTGCTCGATCGACATGTACCGCTTGTCGCTAATGTGCACCTCCACAGCCTCCTCATCATCCTGAATACCGTCCAATTCCGTCATTTCATCCGATCGCTGTGTACGCAACGCTTTTCCCTTCGTATTCGAGCGGTCATTGGCTTCTGCATCCACAAGCCCAAACTCTTCATCGTCGTCCATATCTTCCGAGCTGGCAGCATCCTCTTCATCTTCATTCACACGACTCCAATCTTTCCTCTGTTTTCTCTGTTTCAGCTTGAACGAAAGAATAATCGCACCAAAAAATGCCAACACCAAAAGTGTTCCCACCAATTTGACGATAATCGGTCGTTCCTTCTCGACTTCTTGAAGCTTCACATTCGCACTCTTCGTCTCTCCTTCAAGACTCGGACTGCTGACTGGTTCAACCACAGGATCAGTGTGTGTGTCGTTGCTCAAACCTTTTTTCTCTTCTGCATTTTCGTTTGATTTGTTATTGCTTTGCTTTGATACTGGAAGCGCCCCGTTCGCATCATCGGAAGGGATCGCGTTCTTGTGTGAATTCGGCTCCGTATCACCTGCAAATGTGCAATTGGCAGGTACAAATCCGACTTTATTTTGCGATCGATCGAATATCACATCGTGATTCATCATCATACTCGCTCCAATGACTCCACCAATTTTCCGCGTATCCACAAGAATATTGAAACACGTCTTATTGTTTTCACCTTTCTGTAAATACTGAGATGCCAAAATCTCCAGAATTGCTCGATCTCCATTGACTCCTTCCATTACAAATTGAAGTGTTGGAAGTTGCTCGATTTGACTCGGACTCAATAGGATACAATCATTGTCATTGAGAGGATTCTTCAAATGTGTCAAATTGCGATATAAATCCATCAACGCTTGGCCAGCACGCCCAGAAATGATCGAATTGGTAGTCCCACTATCCACAATGTATCGATACGAATTGGTGGCTTTCATATCGATGTCGATCGAATGTCCTCCGACTCGAATATCAGTCATAAAGACCGCATAGTAGCTACAAAGAATCAAAAGTCACTCTCCAACATCCAACAACGCACTCCGAAACACGTACTTTTCGCCATACGCATCATTGATCCTCGCATAGGTCACTTCGCCAGCGTGTCTCGAGGTATCCATAGCGCCCAACGCAAAGTATCCGCCACGAGGAGAAAAGCAGAGAGTGAATGTATTGCTTGGGATTTTCTTTTCACGAAACAATTTCGTGACAATATCATTTCCTGTATCATACAATTCATGAATTGCTGTCCACATGTCGATTCAAAAATCAATTGTACCGTTGTTATGAATTCCCATAATCCCATCGGCCACTTGTGGAATGAAAAGACCGGTTTCTTTGTTCTGACAGCCAAACATGTATCTTGTAGAGTACGAATGATGCAAATTCGTGTCCTTGGCACTCGCAACATCGCCGAGATACACGATATCTTCCATCACTTTCGCACTCCAGCTGCTTCCTTCCATATACGTCTATTTGTCACGTTATTAGCGCGCATTTCGGGTATAAAGGAGGTAGAATCACTTACTTGATGTACTCTGCACGGTTCTGTGGGGTTTGTGCAGTACGCACAGCTGAAATACGTTCGATGATTGCAAGAAATCGGTTGTATGGAAGAGGACAAATTCGTGTTAAATGGGATATCGGTATGGTTACCGCACTGATCGCATCCCGAGCAAGGGAAAGCGGTCATTCCGCTACCCGTATCGATGATGATGGACACGCGTTGTGGCGGCGTTCCAACGTAAATCCACGCGTAATGCGTCCTGTGAATTGAGGTCACAAGCGTTCATTTTAGTGAAAAGTTATGTACGTACCCCATTCCCAAATTTAAGGGAACCACTTCATTTTGGTCAGAGGTGAAAAGAGACCGACGATAAGTTTTCGCAATTTGTAGTGTACGTGCGTCAAAAGGTTTTAATTGTAAGAGCATTCGGCCATTTGATGAGAGAGCATTTGCGGTACAAGCGGGCAGAATGGCTGCATTCCAGACAGAAACGATGAAGCAGGCGATCAGGGATGCGTAAAAGTGGCCTTCCCGTATTCGTATTCTCATTCGATGCGATTGACGTTCACTCCTGATCGCTGGAAGCATAAATGCGTAATAGAGTGAGATGGCAAACAAGTGTTGACACCTAACAATTTTATCACGAAATAACTGATATAAAAATAGATTTTCGTAGCCAATCAACTCAAAGCATCGCTTAATATATCAACCAATCAAATATCCTCATAATGCCATGGCGAATTCTGTGAATAGGAGCGAGAGATTCGACATTCCACTGCGATACATCGCTTCATTGCATCAGCAGAACCACTTGCACTCTTCTAATTGTTGAGATACACCGCCTGGATCTCTTCTGAAGCGGTCTCACGCAGTACATTTTCCTGTAAGAAGTAATAAAGTGAGTCAAGTGAGACGCTGCCTTCGGTCTTCGTACTCTTTGCAATTTGCATTCTCCGCCGACTTCCAAATGCATCGAGTATTCATAAAAGTATCCATCGATAGTAATCACGTAGAGACGAACGATATTGTCTTGATCTGGCCCATGAATCGCGCAGATATTTGCGACGCGATTGGATCGAATTCGCGCCTACGACAAAACGTAAATGGACAATATCAATGACCAAGACTGGAGAAACGGTACAATAAAAGTCTCTGATGCCAACATATGCAAAGTCGCGTGTTCCTTCTGCGAGTCCGGTCAAACTAGATGGAAGATACGCTCCAAATGATTCCACAACTTGATCCATACTCGAGCTAGAGCTCGTGGAATTGGGAGCGCCAGGACGATGTAAGGTCTTACTTTTCGGGGTTGAATGTGTGCTTGAGCCTTTGCTTGTACCTGCTGCATCGTTGGTATCACGCGGTGTGGCGAGTGTCGATGTGATGGGAGCGAATACTCCGAAACTTCCAGTCGCAGAGCTCTCTGTTCCATCAAGTGAGAAGAAATGAATGGTTCCAGTATCACTCGATGCACACAAAATGGTCGATGTCTCATTGAATGCAAGACAGTAAATGAATGCAGGGTAGGATCCTCTTCGGAAAGCAGCCATTTTCCTTCCGCTTGGAACACCAAACACGCGTATCAAAGTGCCCTGCCAAATCAAAAAGCTTCAAGTACTTTCATCTTTCAAAGTGTCAACGAACCGTTTCTGACGCCGTTGCGAGTTGTGTTCCATCCGCATTGAAAGTCATTGCCACTGGCGATGTTCGATGTGCTTGAAATGCATTCAAAACACTGAGATTATTTGCATCGTATAGGACAATTTCTCCCGGCGAAGCTCCACTTGGAAATGCCAAATGACCATTTTCATGGGGTGATAGAACGCACAATGCGTTTGGATTGGGTGATGTATCCAGAGATTGCAGTATTTTCATCGTTTTGATGTCGAAAATGTGAATCGTCCGCTCCAAAATGACAACTAAACTGAAGAAAAGTGTCTTTAATCCATTTGTTTCAGCGCGATTCTAAGTACCGTTGCGTGTTCATGCGTACAGCGAGTACAGCAGTGACAAAATTGAGGTCGCAAATGGCTCCTCCGCTTTTGGTGTTCCACATCCGAAGTCGTCGAGGCGAAAATGCGGGCTACAACTAGAGTCATAAAAACGACTAAAAAGTGTGTTTTCGAGCGATTACGTTCTCTCCAGCGCCAACGAGTGCCACCAAACTGGTGCAATAGAGCATTTCTGCGATGCCAATGCCTCCGATATCTTTTTGGAAACATTTTTTGAATGGCTCGCAATTGTAAATAGCGAACCCCTTGTGCGTTCCCGCGCTTATACAGCTACAGATAAAAGAGGATAAAGCAGTGTACGTGGATACGTGATTTCGTAGAGGTCGGAAGGAGTCACGTACGACGCATTTTGATTCAAGTTGAGGAACAAAAGCGCGTCTTTGTCATTTGCGTCTGTGACTTTCATTCTTCAATGCTGCAGTTAACGTGATATAACGGATATATTCGGTTTCATAACGGGTTATATGCATATTAGCATGATGCATTCAGCGCATCTTTGCGTCTTAAAGTTATGACAGACACAGCAAGCGATATCGCTCCTCCGTAGAGCTGTGATACATACAGATACGTTGTGGATCTCTCGTGCCAATGCCACATCGTCAGCTGTACAGAGCGCTGCAAAACAAAGCAAACTCCATTCATCGTATTTAGCAATTCACTCACGGTACTTTCATGACACGGTAACACGTGGCAATCGATCGCAATCGTCTGCCTTGGACTTCATTTCAGCATTTGCACACAGACTTTCAGTATGAAAAACTTGGGGAATCGCTCTTCGCAGACGTCCATTGTTGACCTGTTGGTCTGCGTTGGCGGTATCTACATCTGCTACCTTTCGTACGGCATTTTCCAAGAGAAAATGTAAGTGTCTTCCGCAACCATACCACACGCTCATGTGCATCCATTCCGCCAGCTTTCGCTATAAAGACAGCAACTATGAGAAATTCACGTCCACTTTATTCCTCTTGTTCATCCAATGCGTGACAAATACCATCGTGGCATACTTGGGTAAAATTGTATTACTGCGTGCATGTTGTGCTATAATTGTAATTCCGTCATTCTAGCCACATTTCTCTGGAAGCCGCAACGATCCAAAATGCCACTCAAGCCCTTCGCATTCACTGCCTTTGCCTATTTGGGTGCCATGCTATGCAGCAATGAAGCTCTCAAACACGTCAGTTATCCAACTCAAGCGCTTGGGAAGTCTTGCAAAATGATTCCGGTCATGCTCATGGGCGTTCTTCTGGGGAACAAGCGATACTCCATGCAAGAATACCTGTGCGTGGTCCTCATCACACTCGGAATCACCATGTTTCAATTCGGAAAGATGGCCACTGCGTCTCCATCCAAACACTCCACACAAGAAAACAGCATGTACGGCTTGTTCCTCTTGTTCGCATCGCTGACGTTGGATGGTGTCTCGGGACCGAAACAAGAGCAATTGTGCCAGCAACTCAAGCCTTCCGTGCATCAGCAAATGATGTATACCAATCTCTGGGCAGTGGTGTACACTGGTATTGGCGCCATCTTCTCGGGTCACGCGTTCACGGGCATACGCTTCTGTATGGAGAATCCGACCATTTTGCAATCCATCTTTTACTTTTCCATTTGCAGCGCAATGGGTCAAAACTTTATCTATTTCACCATTCAGCGATTCTCAGCACTCACATGCACGACCATTACGACCACACGCAAATTCTTCACCATCTTGTTCTCTGTCTTTTGGTTTGGAAATCAGCTCACGTGGGTGTCTTGGGCGGGTGTGGCGGTCGTTTTCCTCGGCTTGGGCGGAGAGATCACCAGCAAGTACCAAAAGTATCAGCTTCGACAACTCCAAAAGATGCCCTGACAACCATCCATGGACACATGGACACTTGCATAAATACAAAATCTTTGAGCTTTTTTCTTAGCGAATCGAATGATTTCTTCGAGGGACTGAAGACGATGTCGATGCGGTGCGAAGACGTCGTTTTCCATGTCCATTCGGACTGGAAACCAGTGCTTGCATGGAGCCCGATCTCGGTATCTTTTGCGTCGTAGAGGTTGGAGGTCGTCTTTTTCCTTCTTGCACATTCATCATTCCGAGATCTAAATGCAGCAGCGCTGTTTTCGTGTTGACAATATTCGTCAGAAATTGCAGGAATTCAGCGCCTAAAATGCTTGAATCGAATTCTGGCTCCGTGTGACGCATATCCTTGCCTTGTTCCCGTATTCCCCATCGCCATAACGCTTTCTTGAACGCTTCCAGTAGGACGGGATACTCTCTAGCAATTCTAGCGCGATATAAAAACTCACGTTTCAAACATTTGGAATCTCCAAATAATCGTTCCTTCTTGCTGGCTTCCTCGTTGAATTTCGCAATTTCTTGATCGTATCTCTCGATTGTCGCGTACAATTCCATGATTTTATGAAGAGAACTCAATTGGTGACGAGCTCCTTGCACCAATCTCTCGACGACTTTCAAGTCGCAAGCCAGCTTTTGTAGCTGACGAATCGATTCTTTGGCGTAAGAAGGTGCGAAAACGACACCCATCTCCGAGAAGATCGGATCGATTCTCAAAATCAGTGTATCCTGACCGTTTGAAAGCTCTTGCTCGACATCGCTATTGGGGTCATAGAAGCGGTCCAATACCAATCGATCCGATAAAGTGTCTTTGCTCTCTCTTCCAAGCAGAAAGCGTATTCGATCCGCATCCGATTCGATGCCAAAAGATGACATTTCAGCGTTCATTGTGCTCAAAAACGCTCGTGCAGCCGATTGCCATCGCGCATATTCAGCCAGCAAACACTTTTTACCGAGTCGGAATGTCGCGGGAGCGCATAAAGACGACTTCTCATCGTTCAATTCCAAAGCACACGCATCCAATTCCCACGTGTGTTGTCTCAATAAATCCTCGAGATCGGGGCAATGGGCTCTGAACATATCGTTTCTCAGTTTCGCGATAAGACCCAGCGTCATTATGAAACATCGCATCGCATCTCGACGACCTGAAAACACTTTGTCGAGCTCATCTTTGATTCGTTCCATAAAGTCAAAAGTCTCACTGGAGAGATCCACATTTCCGCCCTTTCCAGTGATCATCAGTAAAGCATTTTGCATTCTCACATCATCCATCCGATCGCCAGCGACATGAATTCCAAAGCGATGCAATTCCTCTGAAGAGAATTCCATCTGCTTGACAAGTTGCTCAATTTCTCGAAAGAATTCGCCCAAATGTAAAAGTCGTGCGGATTTCTCTTCACAGAGAGCCTCACAAAATGTCGTATCGTGAACGAGGACAGTTTCCGAGAATAATGAATTCCCATCGCCTTGGAGACTGCTGAGAATTCTATCAAGTCGCATGGGATCCGCTACGAATTCTTTCCAAACTGAAAGCGCAGGATGTGTATCTGTCTCACCACAACCGTAAACAATGAGCGTCAGAGCATCCAATTGCTCCGTATGCATGACAGCTCGATCGGTTGGAATGTATCGAAAGTCAGCCACTTGACGGATCTGAAGCACTTCCACATGCTCGCCGATGTCTTGCCAGATGCGAATTTTCACTTGCAGACGATCGCGAATTGTGTCTCCAAGTGTCTTGTATCGAGCGGAAAGGTACTGCTCCTGATGCAGTAGGGAATCACTTGTGACGGTAGAGAGCTCGTGGAAGGAGACAACTTGGGCGTCTTTTTCGACTTGAAGAAGCCTTTCCACCATTTTCACTTGATCGTACAGACTCATTACGCGTTCAATAAGTCGATTTCTCGTGCTTTCGAGCTCTGCCAGTTCTTCATTGCAGCGTTGTCTCAGTATTGAGTTGATATCTTGGAACTTCGCATTCTCATCCGACACACTTCGACCCAATTCCCGCCACATGGAGCGACATTTCTCCAGCAAATCGGATAGTTCCTTTTCGTCTTTTGCTTCTTCCATTCGTGTCTTTAGAATCTGCACTTCCTTTCGTTCGAGTGACAATTCCTCATCGATTTGAGCCAGTTTATGAGTCGCAGCGTCTCGTTCAGCTTCCGCGGTCTTCAGCTTCTCATTCATCGCATTCAATTTCGAGCTCAAAGATTGAATTTGCCGTGCATGTGTGTCATCTCTGTTGGTATTCTTCGTCTCTGCGTCGAGATCGAGTCTCGATTGGAGACCCAAGGTGTCGATCAATTCTTCTTCATGTTGTTCCATGAGTCTCTCCATCCTTTCTTCATGTTCTTTAGCGGTAATGAGCTTTTCCGAGATCTCATTCGTCTGCTGTTCGACCGAATTGTCCATCATTTCCAAGCAATTTCGACTCCATAGTCGTCGATGCACATGTACTTCTTCCGCCATTTTTCTAATGATATGACGCGCGCTCTCCAGATTCGGAATGGAATGTAATGTAGCGTTGAATCGATCTCGCAGCTGGCTCTTCTCCAATGTTGCACACTCGCCAAGGAGATCGCTCAGCCGGCGGATATGTATCTCGCACTTTGCAAGTTGCTGTCCTTTCAGCTTTTGGTCCGCTTCCGTCTCCGAATCGCTCAATTCTTCAATCAAACGTGTTCGTGTACGTACTTGAAGGGCGTACGTGGCTTCCAAAACTTCCATTTCGATCATTTCCTGAAACACATTGTTGAATTCTCTCATCACAATGTCGGATGTCTGTACATCTTCCTTTTGTGAATCATTTTGAAGCCTTTTCGTTATACACTGCGGATCACAAAACGCCATGGAACAACGTGCGATTTGATCCGAGTCTTCGCTATTGAGTATCGCCATTTCATTATCGTCGATCTGAACCTTCTCAGCGACTTGACACAGCTTGTCTACTCCGCTTCGACGTCTGACTTCCTCTGATCGAATCAATATATCGAGCGGTTGGAGCGTCTCTGTCTCGTGATTTCGTTGCTTGATGGATCGCCGAATGATCTCCAGTTGAACGCATTTTCGTCTGATTTCTTCTTGCCGTCTCTCACTTTGCTTGCGAGATTGATCATGAAGCGCTTCCAACTGCTTCTCTAATTGCAAAGAATGCTCCTGAGAGAGCTCCACGCGTTTTTTTGCGATTTCCACGCCATTTTGGTCGTCTTTTCTCTTTTCCAAGGCACAGAATGCCGCTTCAGCAATGCGTTTACATCGATCAACTCGTACTGTCTGCCGTTGAATTTTCTCTTGCAAATTCTCATTCGCAGTAGTCGCATTCTGACGCATTTGACGTATTTCCAGTGTGATAGATACGACATCAAGAACAGCCAGAAAAGCATTCCAATTTTGACAATTTGCTTGTCCATTGACGACATCCAAAGACGATAAGCTTTCGTGCTGCATCTCACCCAAAGACTCACCGACACAAGCAGTATCACCATTCGTGCTGACCGTAGCAGAAGATTCACCGCATGTGCACCCACCGCTCTGGCTACACGAACATGAGATATCACTGAAGCAGTCATCGCCAGCCAGAAGGAAACGACTCGAAATGCTTGATAGCGTGCTGCTTGTTCCGTTGGTGCCATTACTCGCAATCTGGCTACTTTCGTAATTCCCGCAGCTCATTGCAGTCTCCGACCCAAAAGCTCGATTCCACAGCGTGTCACATTGTCCGGTCAACGCGCTGAATGGCACGCAAGAATCGTAAGCTGAGACTGCCAACTCCTCCATTTTCTGCAGTAATTCAATAATGACTGGCTCCTGCATCACTTTCTCCAAATAAGCTTCCATCTGAGTCGGATTCAAAGCGATATTTTCTCGCCTGTTTGGAAGCAAGAGACGAGCCTTTAGTAATTCTTGCCTCAAGAGCGCATTCATCGCTCGAAGTGCCATCATCTGAACGGTCCGAGTATCAATATTTTTAACTGCTTTGTTCTGTATGTTCTTGGCTCTGTTTGCGTACTGAAGAGTGCTGTGGCTTTCATTGAGACTTTGAAGCGTTGAAGATACACAAGCACTACAAAAGAGAATCTGTTGATTGAGAAACAGAAAAACCTCGTGAAAGCATTTAACTCACATGAACAAAGTGCGACTATTTCCACCCAAAGCGTCCTGTAAGAGTCTTGTGAGCTTACTAGCTCGATAAGGAATGAATGCAGACGACTGTGGACGTCGTCTCTCCACTCCCAAAGCGTTGATCACATTCCCCAATGCTAACAAACCCGAATTGATTTGTATTCCCTCTTTCATGCGCGTTCCTTCCGCCATAGTTCTCTTTAATCGCTCGCTTCCCGCCAAATCGACAAATGTCAGTTTGGAAATGATCGTCGCATTCAGAATGTCTTCACGCAAGTCATTACTTGCATCTTCAAAGCTATTGTTGTCAGCATCAAATTCCCCTGCATCGCCTTGTGTTGACTTTGAAGACCAAGAGCCTGTACTGGTGCTTTCTTGCGGTCTTGATCTTCGCACATAACGCACCATTTTGACGGTATACACCGCATGCGATCGACTGGAATGATCATTCATCTCGGTACTTCCGGTAATTCTTCGCAAACACCCAGCACGCATTTGCTCCATAGCTTCCTCACACGTCTGCACTCTCACTTCCGAAAGTCCTCGCACATAAACTCCCGATTTCCCTTCGCGTAATTGAAGCTTCTCAAGCGCTGCATTCCCATGAATCAAATTGTCAGAAATAGCCATTCTTGGATCCAAAAGATCATGAATTTCTTCTCCGTAAATCTCCAAATAGGACACAGACACTTGGAACTCATGTCGTCGTTCCTCTTTTTCTTTTTGCATTCGATCGAAATACTCTTTCAGAAACCTCGGTATCAATCCATCGTGAGGGTCGGAAGATCGTGCATCCTGTGGAATAGAGTAAGTTACATCCGTGCTCCTGTTTGCCTGATTGCCCATTGTAAACGTCTTCCCGGAGCCTGTCTGTCCATACGCCACCACAGTCACATTAAATCCTTGCATAAAAGTGTCCATAAGCGGCTTCAGAGATTGCTCATAGAACTCTGTTCATCATAACAGCATCAGTGATCGCTCTCTCCAAAGGCTCCGAGCGTACCGGTTTGACTGGTCTGAGGAGAGAACACGCGATCGAATCTACAGCCAAATGAGTTTATTGTATGAATAAGTATATCGCAAAATGCTTACGTGAACGTTTTGGCCGGAAGAGATGTCTGTGAAGGTAAAGTGAAGGAGCTACTATTCGGTATGCGGATGGATACTCGATCGGATTGAAGGGAAATCTTTGCTTTTGAAGCGATTTCTTTGGGTAAAAGCGGGCGAATACGAACAATCACTTGCACACTCGTGCGATCTCTTGTGGTATCTACATCATTCGACATTTGACGACGCGATTCGATCGCTTTTTTTATCGTATTGCGCTGATCGAAAATGAAATGGATAGTTTCCGCTTAAAACGGACAAACACTTTTTACATTCGATTTATATCCAATGAATGATTTGATGGATGGTGCATTGTCTATTTGTGCTTTCTGTCCATCTTTTTCGTCTTTATCTCGCATTTCATTGCACAAACAGTAAAGTTTAATCGACTGTGTCTCATCCTTCAATGTAGAGTTACAATTGCTTTCTGCAGCGTCTCTGCTCCCTTCTTCTCTTACCGTACTTTTGCGTCAGAGCACATTCTTTTCGATTATAAGAGTTGCTACGTACCGAATTGACAGACAGCTCGCGTCCTTAGTTGACACAATTTGGACAGTTGAGTCTGGAGGATAGTAAGGATTATTACTTTTCATTGATAAGAAGATGCTATTCGCCGAGTAATCAAAGCAACTCGCTCCGCCGAATGAAACAGCTTCGCGGTGGGAGCAAGGGGAGGATCATTGATTTGTGTGTTTTGGTCAGCAATATCGGATCGATTCTAGTATGACGTCTGAGAACGATAATATCATGAGCGCATGGTCAACTTTTATAGAGTGTTTTAAATTCATTAGTTATCATTCTAAATGAGTTGCATGTTTGTAAGGGTAGAATCTAGCCTGGCTTCTTTGTTGCGATGAAGAAGATATGAATGCAACGCTGATGGAAATTGTTCCTTTGGAGTGCTCAATTCCGACCAGAATTCTCACATTTTTTGAAAGGTGTCAAACAATAACTGACCATAGGCCGGTGTTCAGTGAGCGGACTCTGTCGAACTCATTGAAATATAGCGACTTGGAAATAGACGGCAATAGCAAAGAAGATGAAGGAAACGGGTCTGTGTCGAAGCACTAATCTGTAGAAGAATGGACTGTGCGCCCAAGATCATAGTTGATGTGCTAGAGCTTCATGAATCCTATGATTCGTGTTAGGCCGGCTATAAAGTCCGGTGATGAGAGCGCATGATTGCAGTTCTCACTACCTAGAGAAATCATAGGAGTAAAGGGACGTACTCCAGGGTGAGCTAACGGGGGATTACAAAGTCCCCTGGCCAATTCGTGGGGATACGGATTTGAATAATGTAACTACAGCTGGATGACCGAAAATCGTTGATGAGTCTTAAGCGTCATGAGGGGGAAGCGGTGAGAGGTGAAGCTTATTCAGTAATAAGAAGTACCCTAGAAATGGGCCGTTGTATGAAGCACTTTGGTACTCTTATATAATCGATTGTTGGCGATAAACGCAAATCGCTTATGTGGAATCTTCATGACTATCGACAATGTAGAACGTAAACCTTGAAAGTTGAAGCCACGTCGATAGAAACGGCATACGTATAAGCTTGCGCAGAGTCTATGACTCTTTGTGAGACGTATCAGAGCCAAAAGTCAGCATGTGGCCTCACAAAACTCTCGATCTCAAGACCAAGTTTGCTGGATAGAGAACAAAAGAGAACGAGTTTTCGGTTCTTTCCACTGAATCAATTAACATGAAAGTTGACCAAACTCACACTGATTTTAATGAAATCATGTCCTATTACAAGAAGTAATTTCATCAATGCGATATCGTCGACTACATCGAAAGTACGAATTCAAGGAACAGCAAGCGTTAAGCATAAAAATGACAGCTCAAGACGGTAAAAAGCATTTCATCGTAGTACACTTGAACGCGTTTTCACTGCAGTTGTTCCGCATGTCATTAAACATGAAGCACAAAATCAAAGCCTTCTACTTCAGATGCCCGACAAGAGGGCTCAGTTTGGAGAAAAACATCTCCCGAGGATGTTTCATGCCACTTGATATTTTGTTCTCATCGATGGCACAACTGGTATGGCTTGTCGTCAATGCACCGTCCATGAGTGCCGGAAACCTTCCCGTTTGCTTTTCCAGGTTTCGCAAAGTGGTCAAAATGACGTAGTCTGGAGAATTTTGAGATTGTTTTTGATGCGGCCCGGCAACATTTGGCAAAGACAAGCGGGATATACCGCAAATTATTTCCGACGTTTGCTGAACTTGTGTCGGATTTGAGACTCAAGCTTTCGAGATTGTTTCTGAGTGCTTCATGTCGTTCGAACGCACGAAGGGCTGAGAGCAGCGTATCGGACGTCAGATGGAACGCGCAACTAGGAAAAAGTAGGACAGAAGCTCTGAAAAAAGCAGATATAGTGTAGCATTCGAGCATGAAATTTTTTCGTAATGATTGATTGGGTAGTATCAAACGAGAAACCGCAGCCATTCATTATTGTGATAAGCGATGGCCGTCTAGGTCATGGTAAATGATAGGAATAGCGTACATTCAGTTTACGCAGTGCGCTCGTCCTAGTGCGATGAACAAGAGCAACAATACGATAACCAAACGAAAATGATGGTTATTCAGCGGTAGCTCTAGAGCAAGAAGCGACACCCAATTTCTAACACTACATGAATGCTTCAAGAAACGATCTTGAGTAGTTCCTGGCTGTCTTCGTGCGCTTTTGGGCGACATCCATCTCAACACATTACTTGAAGGTTATTCACAAAAATAAGGAAATGGAGTCGGTTGGGCTCTCCCATTCTGCAAGTTTATGAGATAACTCAGCGCCGTTTCCGCTGTATATCGTTTTACAACATTAGGACTCTCTAAATTCATCCTCAAATGCTGTAGCGATGTATTGTTGGTATCACCAATCAATTGACCAAAGTGATACATATCATTACAAGATCGGTATAAATGCCTCCTATCGGACATTACCAATGGATCGAGGGATGTCGAGTATAACAGATCATCAGGAATCGGATCACCATCACGTCCAGCACTTTCGAAATCAATCAAAATGTACGCATCGTTTCCCAGACTCAGAATATTCCGCCAGTAGATATCTCGGTGGACATATCCCAGTTGATGCAACGCAAATCAAAGCTGCAATAACATCCGAATCACTCGTAGATATTCGTGCAGAACCCACCGGCCAAAACTTGAGCCTTCGTTTTTCCTCATTGTAGTCACAATGGATTGTACACTATTTGATTCTGCCGAATTGCTTCATAAACAGCGATTACTGCTTTAAAATCGTAAGGATCATAATTAAGTTTCTTTAGCACATGATCTTCGCAAAGTGTAACAGTGCCGTTGTTCCTTGGCATTTCCTTGTACATTGGCAAATATCCTCGAGGCAGCATGCTCTCATACTCATAGTGATAGAGAATCCGACAAACGTTGATCGATGATAAAACACACTGGATGCGTCCCGTCAAGTCCATCAAATTTAGCTTCTGAGAGATTCGACTCATGTTCAGTGAGCTATCAATGACAAAAAATTGCACCCACGAATTCGCCGCGGCATATGCAAGCAGAAACGGCATTTGTCCAAATAGAGGTAAGTGCATTTTCTTGGTGTTTGAGGCCAGTTCGACCTCCGCGGTTTCAAAATCTGACATAGGCCCTCTTTCCTCTCCTTTTAGAGCCAAGGCGCTATGATTCCACAAAAGAAAGTCTGGCCTCTTTGATCCTGCTGTAGTAGATTCATCTCCTTGGTTTCTGCCAATTTAAATAGGTAAATTCATAATTTCTGCCGTTGCTACAAACGGCGACCGGATCACCATATCCAGAATAACGTATTCAGACTATCAGAATCATCGAAAGCTATGAAATCTCTCTTAGCGTATTGGAAAGCTTCTGGTTCAATAAATCTTTCTTCTGAGTACTCAAACACATCGGGGTTATTGTCCACAAATCTGGTATCACTAGTCGGGTATTTCATATGTAATGACGAAGATAAAAAAGCCTCCCATTTTTCGATAGTATACAGCACGTATGTCAATATCTCGCAAGTGATCCGCATAAGTTTCCGTCACATCTTGCTTTTTTATTATCTGTCGTTTCCAACTAGTTGCTGGTATCCGTATCAACACGTGAATCACTCCTTCTTCTGGTAGATGTCTTTCAGTATAGTGTTACAGCCTCCAAGTAGGGTCCATTTCATCATTTCCACGCAAGAGATCTTCAATTCCATCATGTATTTCTCCATTCTGCAGCTTCCTTACGCTTTCACCATCTGATGAAAGGAACCACGTGCCTTCCCGCTCGGCCAAGTACAATCTTAATCGAGGGTAGTCACACTTGATCGTATGTACCGCCGCGCCGTCTTAGCAATTTTCTCCTTCAGAACACTCACCGACTTGATATCGTCAATTTGAATGGTCAAGATGCTTCCATCACCAAGGATGAGACTATTCAAGATCAACGCCACCATCGTGTGTGTGTTCTTTCTTTCCTTTGTTTTAGAACAAGTACTACAGTATTTTAATGTAATGTGACGTATACCACACAAAAAGAATTCACTTCCCCTCTAAATTAGTAGATGCCATTATACTCTAGAAATGGCAGACCCTATGAGAGTTGATCGTAAAAAGAAGCTGATGTAAGTTATAAAATTTTGAAAGAATTGCACCCAAAATATATACAGTACACTACCATTATGTGGATTCGTGCTCCAGATTTAAGGCTGTCGAACAATTGCATTATAATTTGTTCAGCAAGAATTGACCATGCTTCAAAAGCTAAATGCACCGCTGATGATTGCGTGTATCCTACATGTATAAGTAAAGGTGAAATTGTAGCACAGAATTACTCTCTCGTAAGACTCCAAAATAGTGTTAAGTCTTTATTTATGTATTACTGAAACACGTACTATCACGCAGGATTGCTTGTTTATTCTTCATTCGTTTTATAATCGTATGGTATTGAGGACCATGCAATTCTTGTTCGACTAGGAGCAGCGCTGCATGGATGTCCGAACAATCCCTGCTCTTGATCAAGCGTGTTCGATGACAATCATACATCACGGGAACGTGACGTGTATCATTAGGATATATTGCAACTAGAGTTTTGGTCAGATTCCCAATTGCGTTTCCAGCCTCCAGAAATCGTGATAAGTTGGTTCGGGTGAGCCCTTTCAACTACTTTTTTATCCATCGCTCAAAATTATGCAAATTTTAAACACAGGAATGAATAAACGAAAGCTGGAAGCTGAGGTTTTTCGCAAAGCGGTAGCATCATCATCTAGCTTATACGGATGATAGCTGACAGGACCGTTTCGGCCTGCTTTTCTGATTGCTTGTTTGATTCGACAGAGGGCTATATCGGACTTTGAATATCAAAGTGCCACAAAACTCAGCGGAACATCTTTTCCAAGTTTCAAGTTTCTACAATACAAGATACGAAGGACTTGTAATCAACTACAACATTTTTCGCTCACTTTCAGCATCTTCAGAGAGCAGAAGCAGTTGTTGTACACGTTCAAAGTCTTCATCGATCGTTGGCTTGTGATACCAAATTCCCATAGCTGGTATACAGTTGAAAAATCTTGATATAGCTTGAAAGCGACTGGAACGTGTAAGCTGGTGATTCGAGTGAACATTCCCGCAGTATCATTCGGAAGTGGATATAGATCGCCAAACCATAGCGCACTGTCGGTGGTACTTCTTTTGAGACATCATCGCCAGCCAATCGAAGTGATATCGCACGATCATGAAAATTGTTCATATATACTGGCTGTGAGATGGGTGAGCCAATTTGAGCGACAATTCCATGATACAACATGGCAATACAGGATCGCTTTGATGCAAGAACTGTGATGGTGAAGGCGATAGGTGCATACTGAGCGCTGGATACATAAGATTCATACCAACCGGAAGATGATGGTTCTCTTGATGCACTTAACGCAGCATGCCGCTGCAACATTCCATCGTTGAATCAGAACCGAAAGTATTGAGATACTTAATTAAGGCTGACAATGGTTGCATTTTCACCGAACAATCCCACTCCGCCATTCACAAGACATTTGTACGCTCAAAAGCATTTCTGAAGGGTAATGAAAATGTATTTCGGGAGTGATATCATAATTCAACACCATCAAGAGTCGGCACAACGCACAGCGATTGAATATCAACTGTCGCATCGACATAAACTATCAGCGCCAAGTTGAGCTACCCGCATTGAGATATTATACAGATTACTTTGCAGAAATCGTCAAAAAAAACTCCACCTCCGTGAATATGATAAAGCACAAGACCATGTTCAGGTAGAACAGTAGCTTTCATTTCGAGCGTGAGCACTTCAGTAGCTCCATCCCAAGTACCCATCGCCACAGAGCCTAGTACCCGAACACTGAAATGCATAACACAAAAATCGAGGCTCGTTCGCACGACATTCCATGCTACGACTATACAGCTTGCGGTGATATGGAAGGAATCTCTGGATCAATACAGTTAGCTTCTTTGGTCTTGTACTCGTGTGGAATTGGACTAGTCGAGATTATATACCAGCCGTCTGCATGGTCAATAACCACACGAGAAGCATATTTGGAGGCTGTTTATCTCGAGTAACATTAGTATGGAGTCGTACAACCCAAGATTACGTTCCAAAAAAGCACGAGGTAGCCCCTTGAAATTATTCTTGGATCCTCGATGCATCAGGTAATTTGAAAAGGCTGTAGATACGAGAAGTGTGTTAAAACGATTATTAAAATGTTTCAGTTTAGTCAGCACGTAATAGATCGTTATATTCCGCTGGAAGTGGTACACCCTCCACCTACAAAGCTGTAGAATTCTTGAGATCGTCAGCAATATCGGATTCCATCGGAGAGCAACCCGTAAATATCAGCGGGAAGGAGCTCCGCTTTTGATCGTGTTTTCTGTAATACGGATTGACGAAGAAGAAATTGTCTTAATGTCATCAGTATACATGAAGTGATTGCAGTGATCCAGAACTACAAAAACGTATTTGAATGTATCGCGTTTTGATGGAAATTATCGCATCAAAAATATTTTCAGAGCCGTTGGACGTTGAGAAACCAATCGTTTAAAGCCAAAGGACTTGGTGAATACCGAGACAACGGATCGGAAGAACATCATACATCTCAATCGGGGCTCAAGCCTACTAGCAGTCTTCGATATTTTCTATTTGTCCGAGAATCCAAACAAGTCCATAATATCTCAGTTAGTAGTTATTGCATGGCTAACATGCACTTACTGTGTACATTTTCTCAAAGGATAATGCAAGAACAATAGGAGCCCACCTGAATCAATATCACTGTGTTTAACGCTACCCAAATTCGTAAGCGTTGCTCCTTCCTAACGTCTCGAATGAGATCATTATGAGCGCTGATCATGCGGTTGTCTTTACTATGAGCTCAAGATTCACACCAACAAACGAGATGACTTCCTCTCATGCTCTACCACTTACATTAGAGGTTGTGTGTTTCTGTTGTCTTTTGAGCAGCTTGTGGTCTAAACACTAAAGGGTACCATGATCGCAGTAGTTCTACATGACAATGGAATTACTATCTAATTCTATAAGCATGAAATAGAAGAAGAAGGCCAAGACCCACAGAAAGTCGATCATAGATGGTGAAGATGGTGTTTTTTTGGAAGATATGGTGGGGATTAAAGGAGGTGGTCACACTCTCCACCATATCTTCCCAAAAACACCATCTTCACCATCTATGATCGACTTTCTGTGGGTCTTGGCCTTCTTCTTCTTTTTCTTCGTCGATTGACCTCTTTCCTCAAGCCACTCAAAAATAAACCATCACATGAATTCGTATGGAAGTATTGTGTAAGCAGCACGGCATTAGAATGCTTCATGAAGCTCAGCGCGCAACGTTTTGTCTCCTTTGTTGCTATGAGGAAAGTCGTTCTGAAATACAAACTCGACATTCTTCTTTCGTGGAGTCTCCAAAATAGTAATCACTCCTCTGCTTTCTTTCATTGAAACATGTAGAATGATATGGATACGTTAGCTCGTTTGTAATTATTTTGTTCATCGTATCGTCTCGGAGACCATGCTATCACAAACCACTTCAGGCCCGACGTGGTTCACGTGGATGGTATGCAGAAAAACGAAATCATCAAGCCCTTCTGGAGAGCTTCATGAGCTTATAAGGAGCATCTCAACACCAAAGCATTCAAGTATTTCCAGGATACTTCGAGCTAAAAATAATGAGGTCTGAGGTGTACAAATTGCTGATTGGGCCCATTGACCTGACCCGATTCTCTCATATCATACTGTACGTGTAGTGTACAGAATCCGAATTACTACCCAATTCGCTGACTGCCTGAATTTATACATCTCGGTTGATTCCTCTATCGCACATGTCCGCGAGAGCGACACCGCTTGAGCAATCCCTTCACGAATACTTTATGCTGCACACTACACAAGCAAGTAAGAGAAAATATTCAAAAAAGAAATCAGTCGAATCCATCCCGACGATAGATCCTCTACGATCGATACTGAAACTGCTAAAGGATGGATCTCGGTCAAGCCGCTCTCCATTGATGGAAACGGTCGTCAAAGTGATGACTCAATCCTTAAGGATGGTGCATGATAAGAACGCCGGTATTTTGATCAACAGAATTATCAAGTTAGCTTCTGTCTTATTCGGCCGCTCTGCCATTTTTCGAAAACTCGTTATCGAGCGTTTACAATCGATGTATGATCTGATATTGCATCGATTATGCCAGGTTTGTGGTTTGCCTTCGATTTCGATGCTTGCGAAGTCAATGAAGTGCTCTTCTGCGCGAATCAATAAATCACCTGAATTGAATGCATTTCTTGAAATGATTGAAAAATGGAAGAACAAGTTTGGTACCCAGTACCCTCAGCTCATCGTAGGATATCAACATCTAGCGGACCAAGGCCTTTCTTTTCCAAAAGAAAACGAATCACTCCAGCAGGAACGGAAGGCGCATGATCAGCGGTATCTCGAAGCAAAGTTGGCTCAGGCTGAACGAGAAATGGAGGAATTTCTTCCCGAAATGCGTTTAGTCATCACTCAGATGAATTCTGTGTTTGATATTTTACTGCCTGATATTGTCGAAGCTACCTATAATCATGCTAAAGGAGCACATCCCTTGTTGAGTGATGCGTGTTATACTGCTTCTTCCATGCATGATGTAACCCAAGGTGAGGGCGACGGCGATGAACATGAGGTTGTTTGGGAAGATGTAGAATTAGATAAAAAAAACGAAGCCAGAACTACGGCAAAGCTGGATGTGAACGACATGGTGCAGCAATATGGTCTCGGAAGCTCGGAATATCAGATCAGTATATCCATCAACACTTGTAATCTTATCGACAAGAATGCGGAGAATGATATTCTTTTCGGTAATTTGATGGAGGGTATTCGGCAAACTCGCAAACGATTCTTACCAATGCTGGCTACCTGGAGCACTGTTTTTGAGCAAGGAGTGTCTTCACACCCGCAGCGCTACACTGCAAAATTGGACATCATTCATCACTTTAAGCAAGAATTTAACCAGATTATACTGAAATGGAGAGAGGTGGCGAGCGAGAACGAGGAAAATGGCGACATGATTGTGACGAGCTCATGATAGGCGGAGCGCTTATTAACGCTCAGGCATCAAGAGACAGCTTTATTGAGCCACCAAACATGCTTCAGGTTTACGGAACCATAGGAATAAGAGTGAGTATTTTGCCGAGCGGAAGTAAGCTTCGGCTCCACTGCAGAATCTGAGTGACTGAGGCACATAAAGATTAAGGAGCATACGCATGGCAATGAGAAGATCGGGCACACTATGAAATTGGACATAGGGCAGTGATGAAAATACTCGCTTTTAGCAGGCTTGAAGAGCGGACTCGAGGAGCTGCTTACCTCAATCAATACTTATCGTACATGACGCTATTGTATCGTATGTGCTGCTTGGACGGCTTTTAGTAGAGGTATGAAACGTGACGAAAGATAACTTCCCTCTTGGGAAAAGCTTCGTATGACTTGCATACTTAGCATGTGGTCAGTTCCACCCGCAGAATGAAGAAACCCATCACGAGTCGCTTTTGTTATCACACTTGCATCACAGAATCAAAGGTCACTATTTCGAGCTGGTAAATCGATAACGAGTTATGACCAAATTGATCAATGCGTGAAATGTCTAAAATCATATTCATTGTTCATTGATTTGATCCTTACGATCTCGAATTATAAATGTCTCATAGCTAGTACGCTTTACACCTCAATGCTGCGCCATGTTGTCCTATGAATTAAAGAGCAAGAAGGCAATTACAGCACGATACTGTCTTTATTCGTAATTATGGCGGTGAACCTATTGGTCAAAACCCGTTTTGTTCCCGGTGATGGTTGGCTAATGAATTGAAAAATTATGGCGCAGGAATCACAAAGCGATGTAAGCGCGTCTAATACTTCCAGTTCCGATGAATCCGAACAGTACGTGAGAAAATTCATCTCGAACCATCCAACACTTTCTAAAGTATCACCTATCCGGACATAGTGAGTTTGAAGTGCCTGAGAATTTCCATAGCATCAACGCCAGCGAGTCTTTGGTGCATGAAGACATCAACGCGGACGATAAGGAACTATGGCTCTTCAAGCTGCCCAAACATGTAAGAAACTGATTATATTCTGTTTGCGCGACAAAGCTTTAAGTTCTTCTATATAGATGAGCGCTTCATCATTGTCCAACCAATCTATACGCTTGGGCAAACATAGCCGATCACCCGGAAGCACTGTTGCAACCATACAGCATGGAACCGATTCGTATATCGTTAGGAAAGAGCCCACGGAGCTTTCTGCTCAAATTATCAACGCTTTTCCAACCTCTAGAAATCGTGCAAAGTTGGTTTTGGGTAAACCATTCACCAGATTTCTATCGATCGTACAAGATTGTGCAGAATTTCAAGGCAAGAAGGGAGTGAAGCCGATTCTAGGGAAGAAACGAAAGCTGGAAAATCAAGTTCTTTGCAAAGCGGTAACATCATAATCTAACTTATAGAGATAGCTGACAGGACAATTTCGGGTTGACTTCTGGTTACTCGTATCGCTATATGTATCTACAACGGCATCGGGCTAGAGAGAGAACTTTGAGAACAACAAAGCCAGAGAACGCAGCGGAAGATCCTTTCAAAAAGTGAATATCCTCCGATAGAAGACAAAATTGACTTGTGATCAACTACAAGACATGTCGATCATTTTCAGCATCATCAGGGACCAGAAACAACTTCTGCACGCGTTCACAGGTTTCATCGATCGCTCGTTGGGCTTGTGGTACCAAGTTTCCATAGATTATGTACCCATGAGATAAGCCTTGATATATCTTTAGAGTCGCTGGAACGTTTAGGATGGTGAGTCGAGTGTACAGGTCTACACTATCATCCAAAAGTGGGTCGAGATCGCCAACCGACAGTGCTGTCGGTGGGAAATGTTTCAAGTCTTCATCATCAGCCAATCCAGGCGACACCAAAGGATCATGGATGTTGTGTTTGTACTGGCTGGAATGTCCATGAGATGGGTAATAAGAATTCAGCGACAATTCCATGATACCACGTGGCAACACAGGATCGCTTTGATGCAAGAATCGCGATGGTGAAGGCGATAGATGCATACTCAGCGCTGGATACATAAGAGTCATGCCAGCTGGAAGCTGAAGATTCTCTTGGATGCACTTGATGCAGCATGCTGCTGCAAGATTCCCTCCTGAAAAAAGAATCAAACGTGTTAGAATAATTGATTGACGCTTAATACTAGTTGACCGACCTGCACTTTCACCGAACAATACGACTCGATCCGGACTAAATCCCAGTCCGCCATTCACGAGCCATTTGTACGCTTGAAAGCATTGCTGAAGGGGTACTGGAAACTGTGTTTCGGGAGTAAGACCATAATCTACCATCATCTAGCGTCAGTACAACGCACATCGATCAAATGTCAATCACGTACCGACATAAACTATCACAGCGCCAACTTGAGCTGCCCACATTGAGGTATTATACAGATCACTTTGCAGAAATCGTCCAAAGAATCCACCTCCGTGAATATATAAAAGCACAAGACGCTTTTGTGGCAGACCAGTAGCTTTCATTTCGGGCGTGAGCACTTCAGTAGCTCCATCCCAAGTACCCATCGCCACGGAATTCAGGGGCCGAACACTGAAAATCATAACACGAAAATCGGACTCGTTCTCACGGCGGTCCGTGCTGGTCGTATGCAATGTGTCGTTGTATGGAAGGAATCTCTCCATCGATACAGCCAGCTTCTTGGATATTATACTCGTGAGGAATTGGACAAGGCGAGATTCCCCATAAACATTCCATCCCAGTCGTATGACGTCCACATCCGCATGATCGATAACCACACGAGAAGCATAACGAGCGGCTTTTTTAGCTCGAATAGCATAGTATGGAATCATACACCATACGATCATCGGTCCAAAAGCACGAAGTAGCCTCTTGGAATTCTTCTTGGATCCCCGACGCAGGAGGTAATGTGCAAACGCACTGGATGCTAGAAGTGTGTTGATACCAATCTTGAAAGCTGTCAGTCCGATCGGCTCACACGATCGATCATAATACTCCGCTGGAAGCGGTACACGCTCCACTAATAAAGTTGTAGCATTTTTGAGATCGTCATCGATATCGGATTCCATAGGAGAGTCAATCAGTAGACGACAGCGAGAAGAAGACCCGCTTTTTGATCGTGTTCGTTGTAGAACGTATTGGCACAGAAGAAAGAGTCTTAACGTCATCAGTACACGTCCATGATGTACTTTAAGCCGTCTCAATGTCGAGAAGCGATACATGAAGCGATTGTAATAATCCAGAACTAGAATTCCACCAATAATGTATTTGAAGAGATCTCGTTTCGATGGAAATAATCGCATCAGAATTCGTTTTAGAGCCGTTGGTCGTCGAGAAAATAATCGTTTGAAGCCAAAGTACACGGTTACCACAACGAGCATCGATCGAAAAGACCATCGTGCTTCTCGATTAGGGTCATAGCTGGACTGTAAGGTCTCTAACACTTGTTTCGTCTCTTCCAGCGACTTTGTAGCGTTACGAAGCAATGAGGCGACTCCACCGGATAGAATCGTGAAGCGCTCGTCTCTAGGAATTAGCGGAATAATATCCTTGAGCGCTGTCTTCTCACGAAGATCCAGTAAGTGGTCATGCTGGCGAGATTTCTGCTCACAATAAGTCTCCGAAGCCAGGATGATTTCGTCACGAATAAACGTATAAAGCACTCTTTCAAAGGAAGCTACCGTCAGTGACAGATGCTGTAGTTCTCTACCTACGCGTCCATAAGCGTATTTCTGAATGATTCGTCGAAGAATCTGAATACAAGATAGAACTGATGTGCTTGTCGTCATAAGAGTATCGTATCCTAAAGCGCGTAATTCATCCTCATCGCAATGGTTTTCTTCGGAATTAGACGCTTTATGACAGTGTTCAATGGATCCGTACAGCTGCAAGCTACTTTGCGATCGGTTAGGTGAAGTAAAGGTGGCGAAACGTTTGGGTAAAGATGGCTCAGGCGGCTGCATAGTGGAAGCGACGACAATATGATTTCGCGTCCGAGATTAGAATCATTAGATCTTGAAAGGACATCAAGTTCAAGTTGAGAAAATCCTAATCTGATAGCTTTAGCTCTAGAATGAGCGCGCAGCCTCGAATCCTTCGTCATCGTCCGCATTCTGCTTCAATAACTAATAGCTCTCAAGGTGATGCATCTAAATCGTCCTTTAGAGCGTTGTCGATTCCTCCCAAATCCGCTTCGATTCACAAGAATGAAAACAACACCGGATCCACAACGGCAGAATTGATGCACGCGTTAGAATGTAAAGTAAGAAAGGTTGTCGATAAGAAACGATGTGAAAGCGATCGATTACGATATCAAGTTTTAAAGAAAAGGGAAGAAGTGAAGCGAACAAAACTCACTCTGGACGATTTGATGGCAGAAAGTAGAGCATTGGGAGTTCGATTCGATTCCAGGAATGATAGGAACGATCAGAGTCCGCACCAAGATGGTCACACATTCGTGGTGGATAGCGAAGCATCAAAGTTTAACGAGCATTCGACTCATGCATCAAAGTATCCCTCAGAGGATCCATGTCTTCCTCAGGCAATTCCGGTTATCTCGAGAAGACCTATTTATGCAAAAAATACGAATATTGAGTACTTTCAAGCCCAAATGAAGAAACGAACTATGGAGACCTGGAAAATATATCGCAAAGTTGCAGTCTGTGAGCACATCAAGCGCCGTCTACGGGTAACTGCGTCTTATTTCGATGCTAAAGAGCATTCTCACTTTGTCTATAGCAAGAATGGTCCAAGCACCAAGTCCTTGCTAATCAACTGAAAGATCAATACGAAGAAAAAACTCACCGAGTGGAAGAATTACAACGAAAAGAAATAACAACTGGGGAAGCTCTGAGTCAACTACAGTCGCGATTGATACAGAGGAAAGCTGAAATTGCGTCACAGGTCAAGAACTACAAACAGGAAGTGCTAGTACGGCAAAAATGGATGCGAGAAAAGCAAAAGTTTGAAAATTTCTACGAGGCCCAAGTACGTTGAATGGTCTTCTAAAACTTTGAGCGCTATTGGATGCCATATGCCCATAGATACAAACTGCGTCCGCGTCAATCAAATCGCACGCGACAAAAGAAAAGACAAAGGCCAAGGATCAAATGCAAGTGATTGATATCAACGACTCTCAAACCACCAGTGATACTGAGAATGAGGATACGAACCTCGCAGCGGAGAATTTGGAATACGAGAATGCTTTCCGTCGTCTTGATGTGGGCGTATACAAAGATGCTGTAGATGTAGATGAGGTGATTCAAATTCTCAAAGCACGACAAGATCTCAAGCGGGAGCTCGACGAAAAGCATCAAGAATATCTTCTCGAGAATGATAGACTTCGCCAGTCACTAGTACGTGAGTTCCCACTCAATTAGCCCGAGAAATAATACCTCGTATAGCAGGAAGCATTGAAAAATTACGAGCAAGAAGTATCCTCGACATCCCGACGAAGCACGGGGCAAAATTTGGCGCTAACAGAAAAGGAGCTCGAGCGAAAGCTTGCTACCGTCATTGATCGATATCTCTTTGTTGACCAGGCCGTTCGTCCTATAAAGGTACTAACGTTCGCTGGGCCTAATACACATCAACAGGCCTTTTCATGATAGGATGGGCTTGAAGAACTCCTACAGCGATGGACACCTCAAAGTATAGAAAAGGATGACTTGTCATCTGTAGAATCGAGACTCGTTCAAGTCTGTGAAGATTGTATGCGGCTGCATCGATTTGTAAGCTCCAATGATACCCAGCAGCTTCGACCTGTCGATGAAGGGAATAAGGATGTGTCGACACAAAAGGTACAGTCTCCTTTCAATGTGCGTATCGAAGCGAAAGAGAAGAATAGGTACACTTCAGCTGCCACAGCCTCAGCAGGAAATGACGTGGAAGGAGGAGGTGAGGCTTACCTATATCACTTGACTGGAGGCTTGAACGTTCCTTGAAACAGATGCAATGGAGACCGAAGAGTTAGCAGACGTAATGGACCGCATGACGTTGAAACGTATTTCAAACGTGCTCACGTGCAACAATGCAACGAAGAAAGGTACCAGGGACACATGATGAAGATGATGGATTTTGTGATGCAGTTCCTACTTGATGCTGGAAGCGGCACAGATCCAAGAATACGTTTGCTGTATTTCCGAAAAACAGTAGTATATTTGCTAGTAATCGAGGTCACAGCGGAAGTGGGATCAGACGGAGAAGAATGTAAATACATACCCATCCATTTCTACACCATAGGAGCGTGCCTTCAGTTCAAATGATCAATTCGACACATTTGGTTGCATCTGGTGAAGGCGGAATTGATTATGAAAAGATTGGGTGTTCAATTCTTCTTCCAGCTTGACAAACGAAGCAGCTTTGGCTATCCAAACTCGACATAAACTTTATCAGATTTACCAATAGCGACGAATTATCGCATCGTATCAAGCAATGAATTGGCAGAAGCAGACCGCGTCCATGATCGTAGTCATCAATGAATCGAAAGTTGAGTAACAGCACAAGTTTGAGTTTGAGCACGAGGTGTTATACGTGACCTTGAGTCCTTCTCTATGTTTCTCGACCTCTATGACGGCACAATAACATCTGCATCGATTGATGTGAAGACGTCAGTATCATGGATTTTCGGAGACCAACTTGTCGAAGCAAAGCGCTAATGCGGACCGGTACACACGTGATGGGTGGGTAGCGAGTTTGTGCTTGGATCCCACCTGTAGCTTCTTCTCAATAAAGCTTGGATCGACAATCAAGTTACCTTCCAAGTCGAGTGCGACTTCAGTTCCAACATGTTGGTACAAACCCCACTACGATCATTTACTCGTTTCAGCAATCTCGAGATAAAGACGAAATAAATAGCGACTTACAAATTTCGGAACTCCGGGCACAATGTCTCCATCCATTACCACACGGTAGCTGTTGGGTACGTGTCTGTTGTAGTCCCTCGCAAAGCTTGGATTGCCAACTCGAGGTCCTCCAAAATTGTACATTTCAACGGCGATTGCAAAATCCACAGTGAAATCATAAGCGGCTAAAATGGCCAACGTGCCTCCCATGCTGTGTCCAGTTACATAAGTGGAGACTCCAGGATGCTCATCGAGTAATAATCGGACCACACGCTTCAGATCCGAGCGTACCGTCATGTATGCGCGCCAAAAACCTATCGCATCAAGATTTTGAGAGACTGGAGACAATAGAACTACTCAAGAGCACGGACCGCTGTGAACACGAGGTAGAGCCATATCGAAGAGCGGTATTTTGGAAAGTATTCTTTTGAGTCGTCGTTTACAATCATCCCTCCGATTCGCCCTCATCGATTTGATCCATAAAACTGTCTGATGGAAGCGTAAATTACTCTTCCAATTCTGCCGACTCGAAGTTCCACGGAATGCCACCACCAAACGATTCATGTTTGCGTTATAAGCGATGAGAACATGGGTGTCTACTGCCGAGTTTCGAAGTTGTGCGATCAGCTCAAAGCCATAAGGTTCCAAATTAACTTCTCCGTACCCGGACTCTGAGGGTTGACCAGGAGAGTCAAAATATGCTTGCCATGAAAGTTCCAAGAGCCACACAGCCGTCTCGATGCAAAATGACTGGGATCTTGCTATAGAGGAATGAGCAAATTGCTTTTCTTCCCTGATTTGGATGGATGCAGCACGACTCATTCGACCATTTGTTGGACAAATTGGTGGAAGGTGGACATATAAGAGGAGGTACACATAGACGGAGAGGAATATGAATTTTCCCAAAGATGGTTGACCAATGTCTAGTCGAAGAAAGTTTTCAATGGCGTTCTGAAGGAAGGCATCATACCCAATAAGAAACCATATCTGAAAAAGACTCCAGCAGCGGAAAATAGTCATCACAAAGACATATGAGAGAATCAATATGGATTCTAGAGCCAGAAAGCGGTATGAAAGTTGCTGGTAACGTGTCGACATATACGAAAGTGACTTTAGGTAGGATGCACTTGTCCAACTCAACTGCACAGCCCAAAATACCCAATAGAGCAGCATGGTCAGACGAAAGAATTCCAACATGACAAAGGCATTTTGAAAAAGAATCCCAAAGGTGTGGACTGATGTTGTCGTAATATATAGTCCAGGTAGAGCCATACATGAGGTAATGATGAAGAGTATTATACCAAATAAGGATTTCTGTATCGTTTTGCCTGATTGATGATCGACTAAGTGCAGCCAGCCGACAAAGAAGCAAGCCTCTGCAAAAGCCTGACAACACTCTGACAATTCACGTGTTCGAGGACTTGTGGAATAGCCTGATTCGATGATGAGAGCGATCGGATTCTGCCAACATAGGAGCACAACGCCGAGGAATAAAGTCCACCTCTGAGCCGACAATAATGCACTCCAAGCGCCACTAAATCGTAGTACGCTCCTCAACCAGCATGGAAGAGCTAAAATGGTAATTGCTAGAAAAATAGCTCGAATGATCAGCTCACTGATTATCGCCGAGGCTTTGCTGTTGACAGGGACGTGAAATTCCAGAGAAGTAGATGTGGAACGAACGAAAGTGCACGTACGGGTAGCTTAGCTTGTAGATGACCGGGCTGCTGATGAGGTTCGGATATCTTCCATGAAATCGCACTTGAATGAAATAGGATTTTCTTCCATTCGATTCCTGTCGATAAGAAAGGAATCAGTAGTGCTACTGGTTATGTGATTGATATTCCTTACGGAATTTAGCGACTCGTGAGGAAATTCGATAAGTTTTGTATCTTGGCATCCACTTTTTGCAAAGCAACGAACCCAAGCGGTTTGATTGAATTCAGACGCTACTTGTTTCTTTTTGTTCACGCCTCCATCGATCAAATCGTACAGGGTCCAATCAAAGTCTAATACAGTTGTACTTTTCCATCGAAAAGGTTCAGAGTCAACTACTTGGGTAGGTCTTTGTGCCAACATCTTGACTTGATCATATTCAATGTGCAAGTTGATACTGCCTCCATACCAGAGGACATCGTGTACTCTAGCGGACCAAATTGCGTTACCATGTTGTGTATCTATACGAATGCACGGAACCAAATCCTGATCGCTTTTCCAGATAGTTGGTTTATTGCAGATGTCGCCTGGGAACGCTGTCGTCTACAAGGAACAAAGCTGTCTTTCTAATGCAGTGGTTACAAGCCAATGTAGCAGCAACGTACCTCTAAGAGGTATCCCTCACTTTGAAAGTATGGTAACAGCAACGCGAACACAAACGCAAAGTACGCAATCCATACGATCGATGTCGCCAACGTCGAAGAAAGGGTTTCCAGTCGGATTTTCGGACGTATTGAATTATCATCGCTACTTTCACTCATGTGACCTTTTTTCTTGTGCTCAAATGTCCGAGAAATACGTTTTTGGATCTCAAAATTATCGCGAAATAGTTCGGAAGAAGCATACTCAGACGTCTGCGCAAGCGTTAAACGAAAAGAATTCTCTTTTTCTCGGTGTGCAGCAAGAAGAGCCGAGGATGATTCATCATCCGTTAAGTCTTCTGCGTGTGCATATGCTATAGGCTGTGATTCTGTCTGCCAAAGCGTTCGCAACCAGCTCATTCTCGTGACATTCAAATGTGTTCTAAAATAACTGCATTTCACACAATTATTATCCAGTCGGATGTAAAGGCGATCAAATGTCGATTTTATGCAAAGCAGAATCACGTCGACAGCTCATTCTGTAGACATTCCTGAAATACTCACAAATACAGCAACTCTTTACATCGCAACGATGCTCACACGACCTTTGTATCGTTGAACAGGTGGCCCAAAAGCAGGTGTCTACACTGGGCAAACTGATTGATTGATTGTGCTTGTTATTGACATATTCTACTCAAGTATTGAAAGACCTTTGGACAGCATTCTCGTTCCGCATTGATATTAGATAGCTCGCAAATATGACGTCACGAGGGAGATGCATACAAATTTATGTCTATCTATGTCTAATTAGTGTTTCAGGCTGTAATTTGAGTCGTTCTCCGACCGCTATTTGACATGAGGCTTCTCGGACATTGGATTTGCGACCCTGAATTTACATTATTTGCGTAACATTCAAAAGTAGCTATAGATACCCGCAATCGATCTTGAAAAGGCACGAAGGATGCACGACGGCAGTGCACATAATGATACCCTCGTAAACTCCAAAAAGATTTTACTAAAAGCGCAAAAGCTCTTGTTGCTTGCTTCCGTCCGTAACGACGCACTCACACTCAGAGAGTATCGTCAGGTTTTGGCGGTACGTCTTCACTTTCTATATAGTGGCCGACTATTATCCTTTATAACGCACAGGAATGCCTTCAACCTGAAGCCTCTGCGAGTCTCAAAGTTATTGGATTCCAATTAGCTCATCACAGTCCAACTTGTTCGACGAGTGCTACTTGGAGCATAGTAATGGATGCTTTAGTCACCGAGCTTGCGTCTTCCGAAGATCTCTCCGTCTTGAAAAATGCGATTCCACTTTTTGATGTCATTCCCGTCATCATCCTGATCGATTTTTTGATTGCGAGCGAAAAGACACCACTCAATAAACTTCGGAATTTACTTTCGCATGTTGATGTACAGATTCATTGTCTCGCAATCGCTACATTGGCGCGTCTATCAATCAGAATAGCATGCAGCCTTGCCGATGAAATCCTCCAAAGCTTACCATTCGAATCTCATGAAACGCGCATTATTTGCCTGCAAGACATCAATCTGATACTTATCGACATCCAGAAGCTCATTTGTCAGGATCTTTTCGCTTTGAATGAATCCATTAAATCGGAAGCTTTCAAAGCTATGTCGAATCTCTTTTCACAAAGCGCTCTTGTCCAGCAATTCCTCCCAAAAGAAACGAAATCCTCAGCATGCCTGCGCACAAATGCATTGGCATTGAATGATCTGGTGTGTCTGGCTCTCAGGGAAGCTTTACCGGCTATCTGCAGTCTCGTGAAAAGCGTAGACTTATTGCCGAACGAAATGAAGGTCGACGGATTGCATTGGCTTGCGGTGGTTTTATGCTTTCTCATGGACCGCACAGGTGCCCGTTGTCCCGGGATAAGTGTTCCATACCTTACGGTAGACTACGATCATGATACGTTGCAGTCCTCTCAGTTGGAATGCAGCGAGGACGACCTCTCTCAGCCATCCACTCAACGTCTTCGAGTGGATCAATTCGCACATGATTTTTTCACCGAGAAGCTTCACCCAATCCTCCGAGATGCGTCATTTTTCCACGCCACTACGCTCTGTCGCGCCAGTTTCCACCTTATGCTTCATCCACTACTTGAATTCTCTCGATTTCATTTGGCTCGTCCTCTTTTGGACCATTTGATTGCTCAATGTTACCATCAAGAGACCATTGAGGCCAGGGAAGAGATAGCAACAATGCTCTATCATACATTTCTATGGCTGCCAGCTTCCGACTGCTTACAGGCTTTTACACAGACTATGGACGCCTTACTGCTTGTTGATCGGGAAAGGTATTGTGAAGGTCTCGTTGAGCAAGTAAGCTGATGTTGTGGTTATCTTGCTTGTGCTTGCAGGGGGGATCCACATTTTGTACCACATTTGCTGCATGGAATCGTTTCAAGAGTTCTTTGTCAGAGTGAGCTTGTGCTTTTAAAGCTTTTGTGTCACTTGGACCTATTTGAGGCATTTCGTACTGAAAAGATTGCAACAGCGATTTCTATACCAGCAACTTGTTCACTGAGCCAATTACTGCAGGCGCAGATCACAGTTCCATCTGGGCTGAGAAAACGAAGTCTTGTCAAAGATCTTAAAGCTCTTGAAAATGTTCCAGCTTCTCAGATACTCGTGATCGGGTCCTTTTCTCGACTTCTCTATCCGTTCCCTCAGTCAAAACCTTCCGACATTGATCACCTTCAAAGTGGGTTCATGGCGCTCCTCATGGATCACTTTTGCCGTGCCATATCAGGTACTCAGTATTTCTTGCAGGAATCGCTTCAATTGATGGCCGAGTTGCTTGACACGAAAGCGTATCAACGTATCGTATCTCAGAAAGTTCGCTTACAACTCGTGAGTCTGGCCCTTCGATTGATCCCAAAACTTCCAACTTTATCGCTTCATTTGCTCTTCACACACCTTGACCATGAAATCAGCTTAATCAAAAGTTCTTTTCCTCCGGATAAGCCGACTATTTTCTCATTCGATCAGCCAAGTAGGAACAATACATGTGCCAATACTGGCGGTCAATTCGAAATCGTATCGGCTCTCCTTACCTGCTCGAAGCTCCTGACAACAATCCAGTCGTCCGAAAGCATGAAAATCGAGAATTCAATCATGGAAATGGTTTCCATCATAAGCAGCATCAAGCGTGCAGATTACATGTGCGTTGAAACTCTTCCAGTGATCTCGTAGGCTGATTCATGATCATTATAGGTTTCTGTCACAATTTCAATCGAAGCTGCAACCACCGGTCGATACAAGCCCATACCTCGAGGACTGGTTTCTTCCTTGCTGCTACTTGCCGCTTTTCAACATTGATCGTCTTTTTGCACCTGACCCATTCACCTCAAATAGAACGCTGGAATGGGACCAAGCCTCGGTGGTTGTTAGCGGTGGAAGTGATCCTCTCACGATTTCGGCTTCCTATCGACACACCGATCCAAGTCAACGAGATCGTATTACGCTCATCGTATCAGCTTGCAACGTGACCAATCTTGAAATGAATGATGTGGAGCTTTATATTCGATACAGCTCCAATGTGTCGTCAGAGTCCAAATGCAACGATCTCGTGCTCAATATTCGACCTCACGTACATGGAACAGCGTTGTTGCCCAATGGAACCATCAGAATTGAACGAAAGTTCCATGTGCATTGCTTCAGTCGTTCCACATTTGGATTTCAGCTTGTGTTCAAGGAAGAAAAAACGACAGGAAACGATAATGCCGCTGTAGTGGAGCGGACAAAGCTGGCCGCATGTGACCCATTCGTAGTTGGCTTTGATGCTCTTCTCAAGCTGAAAGACGAAGTGGCATCGCCATCAGCAGCCGTCTTCCGTGTCATGTGGCAAAGGTTTGTTCATTGTTTGTTTGTCCTTCCATCACTCAAGGAAACCGAATTGTAGCGCGGAGGCTCGATGTGCTTTTTCCGTTGTTTCTACAGCCTCGCAATCAATTCCACTGCTGTCCTTTGCCCAGACGCTGATCAAAGCCAGTAATGCGTGTATGCACATTCTGCCCGATCTCCTGATCGACTCGACTTCGTACATTCACGTACCTTTTTATTTCTTCTCAATTTTTACATATTTTTGATTGTTTCGTGTACTGCAGATCGCATACGTCGCACAAACGCACTGGAAAACGCGTATTCTTGCGTCCCTGGTACTGACAGCTCGACACACTAAAGACAGCTCTGGAGAATGGTTCGGCTCGCTTGAAATTCGAAGCTCCAAAGCAGTGATTGATGAGCTGCAGAGTGCTACTGAAGACTGCTTGCGAGTTTTTGTTGGGAATCATTTACGACTGGACCACCCCCACGCCCACGCGGCCGAGCCATTTGAGACTCTTGTAAATGAAAGCGTGCTTTATTCGAGTCCACAACATCACAGTAAGCTTGAAGATGCCAGAATGCTGAATGAAAGTTTCGATCTCTTTTCCATGTCGACCGTTGTGCCGTAGTTCAGAGCATGTAAGTCCAGTTGAAAGGGAAGGAATTTGGTCTCTTTATATAAAATTTGTTTACTGACTGCGTTAGGAGTTGATAACATTATCTTCTTGGACTACCACTTCTGCGCTATCTTCCACAGCTTCTTGATCGATTTCAGTGAGGGTAGGCTCTTCGAAAAGCTTGCCGCGTAGGCTCTGTTCTATCTTCTTTGCTATATCTTCATGTAATTCCAGAAATGCTTTTGCTTTTGCCCGCCCTTGACCCATGGGGGCTAATCAGAATACATTTGTTTCTGTCGTAAATTGAGTATGATGAAACTGGAAACAAAAAACTAACCTTCATTTTCGATGAGAGAGTACCAGGCTCCCGACCGATTAATAAGACCGTGTAGAGTCCCCAAGTCTAGCTACAAAGCGACCGTTAAACTCTCATTTTACTTCAAAACCTGTGTTCTCACCAGTTCTGACATTCGATCAATTCCTTTGCCATAAATCATGTCAAAACGAGCAATTTTGAATGGTGAAGCCAGCTTATTTTTGGCAACTTTTACCACCGTCTCATTCCCGATGATTGCATCACCTTGCTTTATCTGTGTCTGACGCCGAATATCAAGTCGGACGGAGGCGTAATATCGTAAGGCTGTACCACCAGATGTGACTTCCGGGGAACCAAAAATGACGCCAACTTTATGTCGTATCTGATTGAGGAAAATCAGTGTACAATTTGACTTCGATAAGGATCCGGTGAGTTTACGAAGAGCTTGACTCATAAGTCTCGCTTGCAATGCAATTTGTTGGTCGCCCATTTCTCCTTCAAGTTCTGCACGGGGAACGAGTGCGGCAACACTGTCCAAGACGACCAAATCTACTGCACCGGAGCGAATTAATGTATCCGTGATCTCAAGTGCTTGCTCGCCAGAGTCAGGTTGAGACACATACAACTCTTCAATATTGACGCCTAAAGCATTTGCGTAATGTGCATCAATTGCATGTTCAGCGTCAATGAATGCGCATACGGCTCCATCCTATCGTATGATATGGCTAAAAAAGCAGACATCCACACCGAGAAAGCATACCAACCTTTTTTTGTGCCTGGGCGATACAGCTTAGCGCTAATGTAGTCTTCCCAGAGCTTTCAGGGCCATAGATCTCAACGATTCGCCTTTATATTGACATCGAAAGCGTCCATTATTGAAACTCGATAAATATCTGTATTGATACGCACCCTCTCGGCAAACCACCAATACCAAGCGCATAATCAAGCGACAAGGAACCGGTGGAGATCACTTCAACTCTTTCGGCAATTTTACTGCAGTGTCACCGATTAATGCCTTTTTTTATTCCGTATTCAAGAGTACAAAAATGCTTACGCTGAGCCCAATTGCATCACAGAACCTTTTCCAAAGCTGCTTTCAATTTGCCGTATTGCCATTGCCAACGCATTGCTTTTGTCTATTGCATAGAGTGGAAGCCGATGAGTTACATAGCTTACATATCATTGATGGAAAACCTGAATGCTCTTTGTTTGCCGATATCTTTTTGGATCGAGTTGAGAGGTTCTGAATGTGCACTGATGATTGGTGATGCGTTTGCAGTCGTTCTTTTCTCTCATTGCGCATAATGAACGCTGAAAACTGGCACAATCTCACTCGCTGCGAGGAGCTTTGATTGCGCATCATCACTGGTGACACAGTTGAGAACATTTGAAGATTGCGGTAATTGCTGTTTGCCATTTGCGTCTCGCATCAAATCTTCGATCATGATCTCCTTCCACACGATCTCTGTAGTTGTGCAGACTTCTTCTTGCGCTCTCATTAATTCCGAATTGACTCCTTTACACTTGGGCATTCCTGAACCCATTGCGATGCTCACAATAAAGCGCTCCTTCAATACAGTTGAGTGAAAGCGCCATTCCTTGCAAGTTGTTCCATTCAACACTAGCCTCCACTCTACCTCATGATCCTTTTCGTTCATTTCACGGCGCTCAAATTCACAATTTTGTAGCTGAAATTTCATACCGGCGCCAATAGCTTTTACATACGCTTCCTTCAGCGACCATATTTCATATAATCGTTGCACCGACTCTTTCGGACACGTTGCTTGATTGATGTAAGCCCGCTCGGATTCAGTAAAGTGATCCTTTAAGGATCCAAACACTTGTACGGAGTCTGGAGTGTTATGCTTTCTATCAGAAGCCTGAGGACGCTCCAGGTCTACAACGTCGACACCGACACGATCGGCGTCATCCGATACGATGACTACTAAGGCACCATCATGTGAGACGTTATAGTTCCATTGAGAGGGAACTTTGTAGTGTTTCTTTGTGTCTGCTGACAAGTAAGGTTTCTGTCCACAAGACCGTATAATATCAATGTGTTTATAAGGTATCTTAAGCTGGAAGTGAACAAGAGTGCGCTGTAACAAACGACTCACAAGTGCCAATACTAGATGTTTTTCATTAATAAAGCGAATGACTTGCTGCTGTTCGAGGTCAGGTAGCATCATAAGTAGCTTTTGGTGTTGTGACCGCATTTCTGTGTTCCAAAGCGCCTGTGTATCAACAAGCCAGGTTATTAGCGTCATCGAATATCAGAATGTGAGCTACCAGGACGAAAAAGTCTTCGACGGGACTCGAACCCGCAATCTCCCGCTTCGTAGGCGGACGCCTTATCCATTGGGCCACGAAGACGGCTGATATTTGTGGGATGCTTTTAAGTATACAAATAAAACGTTTTATGTTGATCAAGTAGTCTAGCATAGCGACGATTCGAATTCAAGCAGGAGGACGAACCTTTCTCATGAAAACCATTTCGAATGATATCCCCTCAACAGCATGAAGGACGAGAATGAATTCCGTATGAAGTAGAATAATTGAGCTTGCCTCGTCGTCGCCATGCACACTACACCCATTTATGATTGACCAGCGATGATTCGAGCTACCAAGTGAAGCAAGGAATGTGAAACGACTGTTTATATGCCTCGAAGTGTGCTTCAAATGTCACATAGATTCAAAATGGACGTTGCAGATGAACGGTATGAAGAAAGCGGCATACATGTAAATGTGATTTGATAAAGGAAAGGCAAGCTTAGCTTCTTTTGTTCTCTAACTCATCACTTCATCGAGTTGATCAGAATGAAAAAACTACAAGAAATGAAACTGTACATTTCGAGCGATGTGTATACTGTTACATGGTCAAGAATTAAGTATAATGCTTTAGTTCTCCAACATTTGCTAACAAAAAAATAGTACGCGGAACGATTCAAAACGGACTCGGCATAGTATATCTCCGTTTTGAATATGTTGTGCTCGAATTGTAGAGTATACAGAGGCTTTTAAATAGCTGTCAGCTTCTATTAACGACAAAGAGGAGTCTGTAGAATCGCAGAAACCCTGTACAACTTCCAAAGTTTGATGCACCCTACAGCGTGACATCTTGGCGAATTTGTCAGAGAATACTGCAACTATAAAACTGAGGAGTCGTGGCACAGATTTAGAACATTCAAACATAGTACTGGCTATGTACTGCATTAGAAAGCTACCACTTCTCCTCGTACTCACCCGCCACTCCCCCGCTACCAACTGAGACTTCAGCGCACTGAAATGGCAACCGTTAGATACCTTTCCACCAGACGCTCTAAAGAAGCACTTCCACTTATCTAGCTTTGCTTTGGATCGATATAATCAGCTTGGGAAAATTGACCAATTTTACATTGAGTTGCAATCAGCGGCAACAATCGTGTTGATGGAACTGCTTGACTTGGTCAGACGGGAAAAGGTGCCTGTGCGAAACTTATATGCAGCCAAGAACAGTGCGTTATAGCTGACCAGTAATGACATTTTGAGAAGAATCACATAATTCATCAACTTGCTGTCAGCTTTAGCGTGCTTTCTCAAACAATCAGGCGAAGTATTGGCTGGAAAACGAGTCCGAGGAAGAGCATTGGAATAAGCATCGCGCTCATTCGAAAAGCTTTGTGCCATATTGAATTGTTTTGTGCAGCAATCATTGCGTTACTCAGCTACTCAGAAGAGGATGTTGACTTTTAAGAGCTTTGATGTGAAATAAGAAGTGTGTATTAGTTCAGCAGCCTCCTACCTAAAGTATTCTATTGCGCTTCTCTCCGCCGACCATACCGATTAGGCGTCTGTACCCTCTTCTCCCGCACAGATCCCGAGAGCGGGCAGCCGAACATGGAGTAACCGTCACAACAGAGTAGAATAGTAATTGTTGAGAAACAAAAAGGAAAGGAAAGAACACACAAGCCATGGTGGCGTTGATCGTAAATTGTCTCATTCTTGGTGATGGAAGCATAATCAACATCGATATTGACGACAGTTGCGTAGTAAACTTTTTGAAGAAGGAAATTGATACGACGAAAAATGTATGACTTTCCCGCGCATCTGATGAAACTGTACTTGGTGCAGCGTGAGGGCGCATGGTTTCTTTCGTCAAACGCAGAAAGCGTAAGGAAGCTGAGGAATGGAGAAATCCCTGATGAAATCGAACATTTTTTGCGTGGGAATGAAGGAATGGACCCTACTCGGAGGCTGCAACGCTATTTTGATCAAAATACTCCCGTTGATGGTATAATCAACGTACTGGTACAGCTACCAGCAACTGGTTGGAAAGGACAAAAAACATAAAAGCAAGGTATCATGGCAACTTATGCGAAGCATTTGTTGAATTTCGACATGCGTGCTTTGACTACCCCTAAAATACCCCTAAAAATTGAAGACTTTTATTTCTTCGCCTTTACCTATGAAATACCCGACGAAGAAATTGGTTTTTGTGGAATTGCTTCCCGATGTATTTAAGTACTCCGAAGACAAAAAGATCAAACCAGATGCTTTTGAGTACGCTAAAAAAGAGCTGGTTTCGATGATGCTAAAATTACGAATACCCTGTAGTAGGATTTGGTGATTCGGGTTCCGTTCGAGGAGACGGCAGATATCGTGAATTTACGTATTCAAGTTGGAAAGAATGATATAGACAAATCGAGTACACCAACATCAAAGAGGCCATACTTTCTTATCTGGATGCATAGTGCCTTGGATTTCAAAGGGGAGGAGAAAGGGTCTTCATCAGACATTGGAATCGCCAAGTACAAATTGCTGGAAAAAATGAAGAACATGCACATGCCCGTATTTGGAGAAATGCCGTTTCTGTTCGCGTATACCGCAGCCAATTCGTGGGTAGAATTCTTTGTCATTAATCGTTCGGGGAGGATGATTCCAGTTTCTTCGCCAAATGATCTAACGCACTTCGAGACGCGCATCGAGTGTGCTTTATCATCGATCAACATTTGTCGGATTCTGTATCACTATCGGGGTATGCTGCCTCGAGGATATTTGCCAATGGGCAAGGAAATAACAAAGGACGACTATACTGTTGTACTTTACGAAAGTCATGTGTTGAAAACACTCAAGCATGAACCCTACGATTTTGAAGCAGTAACCGACATCTATGAAGCAATTCGGCGGAGCCAGATAGAGTGCACCATCCGGTGTACTTATATCAGGGGAAAATGGAGGTTCAAGTTCTGGCCGGTGGGTTTTACACGGATACCAAGCAGTGATTCGGAGATGATTGCAGCTCTGATCTGTGTTGCACGTGCTTTTGTTGGTTTACATGCACTGGGATACGTTCATAGAGATGTTTGCTGGCCGAGTATTTTGTGTTGAAGAAGGATACTTTTATTTTAGCTGATTTCGAAAGCGCTGGACGCGATGGTGATCTAATTCCAGATGACATGCTGAAGGTGACGGCCCTCGATCCATTGGTGGTTTCTGATTCGAGGCATGTATACGATCCTGGAATGATATGTACCAATTTGGTCGATTGATCGTTGATATCGACAATACATTGCTACAGGAATTGAAGTTGAATCTTGAGAATGCCAATTCTGCAGATAGGTATACAGCGAAGCAGACGTTGACTATTCTTATTGATTTGCAGAATGGGAGAGCACAACCGAGTTCAATTTCTGCATTCAGCTAAAAGCTTCCTTAAGCATTGATTCGAGATGGAAGTCGCATATAAGTGCACGAAGATAGTAAAAATTGTTTAAGATCATTTTATTGAAGCATTTATGTAATCGTAAAATTTGGATGTCACTTTTGATCTGCAGCTACCGCTGAATCACTCGTCACTTTCATTTGGTCACAAGTACGAGCTGACTGCTTAAAGAGAATGTATGCTTCTACTATCATTTTCCATGACCTAGACCACCGTCAATTATCACAAGAATGAATGGCTGCATTTCCTCTGAGACGACCCAGATCATTCACTGCCACAAACCTTATTCTTGACTGAATATGTTTTTTATGCTTCCCTAGCTCTTTATCATTGATCCGCGACTCAATCTTGTAAAATGAATCGAACGCGGTTTCTGATAACGAATTGCCACGCAACAAACTTGGAAGCTCGAAGGACCGGTGAGCTCTCAAGGAGAACTTGACGCGTATCTTTTGCTGTAAAATTGACATCAAGACAACCCGCTTTTCATCGTTACGGTTTCCGTCAGCAAAAGCTGGAAAGGGTTTGCGTTGCATTCCGTTGTCTAACCAACCAGATTTACGGGCAGGGAAAGATCCTTAAAAGCTGCAACGTCGCCATTGCTGCCAAGGTTGGATGTGACAAAGCGCTTTCTATTTTACTTGATGTTGAGCAAGCAATTGCGTAGGCTTGGCCACACGAAAAACACTCAAAATTCTCCAGCTGCATCATTTTGACCAGCGTCGGGCATGTGATCGATTATGAGACCATCAGAGAAGGAATTAGAGACGTTCATCGCACTGGTCGAAATACTTGAATTGGTCATACAGGAACGATAGCTGTTGTATGCGTAGTATCAGCCATATATATCGCGTTCTAGTCAAATCAATCGACATTTCGATATGGAGTATCCATCAATCAGGCAAGGTTTTGTCCGAAAAACGGAGTTTAAAGAAAAGATAAAGGAATTAGCATATCGTCCATTCGAAAAACTGTCGTATCGAATCCTTCTATTAATTTACGGGATTGTTACCTGGTCAAACTCTCAAGTCAATTTAACCAGTGAAAGAAACGAAAAAGCGTCGTCCTTTGTTCTCTATTCAGCAAAATTGTTTTGAGATTGGGATTGTAGTGCATGAGTCTTGTGAGGCCAAGTGATGATTTTGTGATCTGATACGTCTCACAAAGAGTTATTGATATGTATTGAAGAAAATCAGAAGTATCTTTATAGCCACTAATCAAAGATTATGTACCGTACCACACTATCTTAACTTTCCACAACACGATGATAGTCATGTTGCAGAGCAACTATGGTGTACACTCGAACAGTTATAGGCTCAGCGCAAGCTTAAGCGTATGCCGTTTCTTTATCGACGTGGCATCAACTTCCAAGTTTTACGTTCTACATTGTCGATCATGAATATCCTGCCATGCAGCATTCCATATAATACGCATTGTCTCTATCATGAATAACTGATTTTGGAATAAGTAGCGTTCTTCTTTAATTGTGTTGAGATACGAGTGCCGAAACGCGTTATCCGGCCGCTTTTACAGGATACTCCTTACTGAACTAGCTTCACCCTCACAACTTTCCCCTCCCGATCGACTCGATAGCCTCTCGAGCTGTGTTCGGATGGAATTGTGTTTCCGCTGTCAATGAGTACATAGTTTCGTCACTAATTGTGAGCAGCGCTTGACTTTTAAAAAAAATCACTTTGAAACCAGATTGCTTGCAGATTCATTCGACACGCCTAGTGTGCTTGAAATTTCTTGGCCACATGCTCAAAAACGAGAATTCGTAAAGATACTACTTTTGCAGATTCCACTAAGAGCGAGTAAAATAAAGCGATGGCGCTTAGATTTCCGGACTAGTGTCGGTCATCCAATTGGCTGAAGTTACACCATTTGTATGTGCATTCCTGCGATTTGATCAGGGTACATCATAATCGCCCGCTAGGAACCCTATAGTACGTTTCCTCACCCCTATAAATTCTCTAGGGAATAAATACTGTACTGATGCGCTCATTGACGGACTTTATACTCGGCCTAGCTCAAACCATAAGATTCTCTTAGCCCTTGCGCATAAGCTATGGCCTTGGACGCACTTTACATTCTTGCCATATTTGTACTGAGGCAAAGACCCGTTTTCTTCATCATCTTGCTATTGCTTTCTATCAGGTTGCTCAGATCACGTAATGGGCCAGTTAATGCTTGAAATTTTTCAAGAAAAGCGGGAGTTCTAAGAACAAATTTTCTCAGCGGCGAAGTTGTTTCTTCTTGATCACAGCAAAAAAAAAGCCGGCCTCGATTCCAGCCCCATAAAGATGCATTTCAATTCGGGTTTAAGCATGGCTTCAGGACAATTTGATAATTTCTAATCACGCGCTCACGATATCCTTGTTCTTAGCCGTTATAGTATCATCAATCCGATAACTCTGACGAAAACACAGCTATCAGAGATCTTCCACTTATTCACATCGATGAGACTATTTCTTTCGCGTGAAGCGAGCTGTAAACGTGTGTGTATATTCTTCCCTTAAACGTGTTTGAAAATCCTCAATTGCTCACTGCAAACAACGACAATTTTGGCTAGATCATCGAGTTATCACTATCTTCATATCAATGGAAGGTACCTATCCATACTATCGTCCGTAACCAAGTAGTCTGTTGCTGCACAATACTTTTCCTTTTTGACAGGAAAATTACAGTGCACGACAATGGTCCGTGAACAAGGTCTTTTGTTCGCCTACCGGGATCAATTTTTCATCTTTTTTGACGTGTTAAAGGCAGAATTGTAGCCATTCACGAGATTAATACGTTACTGAGAAAACAGAAGTAAAAACGCGCTCTACAGCCATCACAAAATAAAAATATTCGTTTTTGGGGGGTGCGACACAAATCGTGAACATAAATTACCGCCACGGGAAGATCCATCTACACCACTCATTTTTATTTTTCTCACATTGCAAACTTGTTTTTTATGATCTCCTGCCATTCTCAAAAGCTCCTTGCAACATGCAACTCGGGGTTAATGGCTAAATACACTGAATTCACGGCGGAAAAGCGCAGCTCCATTTTGACCCTGCGAGCTGCCGGTTTGACCGTGAAAGGCATCGCAGAAGCCACTAAGCGGTCCTTCGGTGTGTGCATCAAAGTACTGTCGGCACAGCCTAACTCCAACAAGCCAAGTCGCCGCGGGAGCAAGCCGAAAATCAGTGAGCGTGACAGGCGCCACATCATTTGATTGGTTTCCGCTGGTGATCTCAGTGCCGCAAAGGTGAAAGCGAACCTCAAATTGACGTGCAGTGTGCGTACCATCCAGCGTGTGCTCAAGTCTGTCGATTGGCTGTCCTACAAGAAGCGCCCAGCACATCCAGCGCTGACGAAAAACCACAAGGAAGCAAGAGTGGTGTGGTCTAGCAAGAAGGCACTGTGGAACGACGTCGACTGGCATCATGTCGTCTTCTCAGAAGAGAAAACTGGAATCGCGACGGCCCCGACGGTATGCGGTACCAGTGGATGGACACACGAAACCTTACCCAGCCCAACGTTCGTCGGCACTCGGGTAGTGGCTCGATCATGGCGGGGGCGGGCTTCTCTGGGGTCATAGAAGTTTTTGAAGGGCAGGGTGAACTCCGCGAAGTAAATCTCTACGCTTCAATCACATTTGCAACCAATGTTCAATGCAGAGAGGCCTGTTTTCCAGCAGGACAATGCGCCATGCCACATCTCTCGTGAAACGAAGAAGTGCCTTGCCAGTCTCAACATCAAGATAATGCCGTGGCCAGGTTATTCACCCGAATTAAACCCAATCGAGAACATATGGGGCATCATGACACAGCATGTGTACGCCGGTGGGAGGCAGTACTACAATCTTCACGATCTGCAGGTAGCTGTCCAAGCCGCATGGGAGGCAGTAACGTCGCAACAGCTGGATACACTTGTTCAATTGATGAGCTATCGTTGTGTCAAGGTCTTACAGCTACCGGGAGAATATATTTCGTATTAATACCATTTGAAGCCTCTTGTTTTGTTTAATACCATTCTTTCATCGCATCAGAATTGATGTTCACGATTTGTGTCGCACCCCCAAAAGGAGTATTTTTATTTTGCGATAACTGTAGAGCGCGTGTTTACTTCGTTTTTTGAGTAACGTATTAATCTCGTGATTGGCTACAATTCTGTCTTTATCACGTCAAAAAAAGTGAAAAATTGATCCCGGTAGGCGAAAAACAGACCTTGTTCACGGACCATTGTCGTGCACTGTAGATACCGATGTGTCAAATTGTCATGATTCAAGTCCACTGTCAGTTGTATTACGTCGGTAGCAACTCTCCATAATCGAATAGCACGGTAAAAGAGAAGAACGGAACTTCAGGTTCACTACGGGAAGAAATGTACCATTCAAAGTCCACTTCGAAGGATGAGAACAGTCGACCAAATTTCAAGTTTCGTGCAATCAAATGCGAGATAAAGGCAGAAAAGAGAGAACAAAGCATCATCCCTCAAATCATTCATTGATAATAAATCGAATGTAAAGCGTATTGAGCGGCGAGCAGCGCAATTCGATAGAAAAGGCAATCGATCAAGTCGTCACATGTCGGATAATGTAGAGACCACCAGAGATCGCACAAGTGTGCAAAAGATGGTTCGTATTCGCTCGCTTTTTACCCAAAAGAAATCGCTATAAAAGCGAAGATATTCCTTCAGTCCGATCGAGTATCCATCCAACTTCCGACTAGTAGACTCTTATTGTTGACATCTCTCCTGCGACCGGTACGCTCTGAACCTTCAAGGAGAAAAAGAGCGGTCACTGATGCTATTGTGATGAGCTAGAGTTCTATGAGCAACCTCTGAGGCCGCTGATCGACACTTCCATGCAAGGATTCCATGTATCCGTGGTGGCTTATGGGCAGAAAGGCTCCGAAAAGACGTTTGCATTATGCAATCAGGCGAATGAGAGTATGAATGGAACCTCGTCTATTCTACAAGGCACACGGTCTTCCGTCCCTCGGAAATCAAACGATAGCTCTTCGAATGCAAAGCATTAATACTTTCATTTGATCGATGTATTCTCTTGAAGTGATCTCATTTCAAACGGTGCGCTCTTTATCGGGCGGATGATACCGAGATTTTTTGTGAGTATTTCGTTCAAATGCAATAGGAAAAGAAGAATGACTAAATGAGTTTCAAATGTATGTGTCGTGTCTGGAGAAGTGAATTTCGTGATCTTTTGATTTCAAGAATGTCTATTCCTAGCAATTTGATTGTGGGAATGCAGCGCTTGAAAACTCTAACTACGCGAAGGGAAATCGGGAATTTCTTGGCAAGAACTTTCGGAAGTTAGGCCAGCCGTATGGAGATATGGAGCAAACGTGCCGTTCATTTGCGAGAAATCACTACAAGTACCGAGATCAATGACCTTTCCAGTCGATCCCATGCGGTTCATAGATTCAAAATGATGCGTTACGTGCGAAGATCAAGATCACATGAAAGTACCATTAGGGACTCTTGGTTCTGAAGATCGACACAAAGCCATTCAGAGAAAGGCAAAAATGGCTATGAAGATGAAAATAATGACCTACTTAAGACAATTTGAACGCGACGACCATTCCAAACTGACGTTTGTCGATTTGGTGGAAAGCGAGCGACTGGAGATAGGTTGCGGAAGGAACAAGGATGAAAGAAGGAATATAAATCAATACGAAATTATTCAAATTGGGGAATGTGATGAACGCTTTGGAAGTGAAGAGACGACGTCCACACTCGCCTGCGTCATCCTTTATCGATCTAGTGAATTCAAAAGATGGAGGAATTGGCTGACTCAGCTTACAAATATTGTGTGCGAATCAGCGCGTTAACCGAACAATGTGACACACTTTGGGATTGGACTTTTGATCTGAAGAATGCAATGATCTGCGGGATTGCGAAAGTAGCCAGATTGCGAGTGACAGCACCAGTGAAACAAGCAGACTATCAAGCATTTTAGTCATTTTCTTATGGCTGGCGAAGAAAGCGTCAGCGATATTTCATGTTTAGAATTAGTGCACATGGGGTGAATCTAGTGCTGCGGTCAGTATGAATGGCGATAATGCTTGTGTACAACCACGCAAGGCATTGGAACTGTCAAAGTTGAAATACTTTCCTGTCGTTCTTGGCGTTGTATCTCTCTCACTAAATATACGTCAATTCCGTCAGAATGCGATCAGTGTCAATGAGTGCTTGAGAGAGAATTCTCGATGGCAGATAGTTCGATTTGGATTGATGTAAACGCATTGCTGGAGCGGCAATCTGCACTTTGGAAAAGAAAAGAGTCGACCCAACACGCGCGATAAAAGCAAAGCGACGCGTAGAGCTCTTCAACACTCTTTGACATTAGAAAACAGATGGAAGTCCTATATGAGCAATACAGCAGGCAACATGATGCGCTCGTTTGGAGACCATGCGGCGCTCCATCAAGCAATGAAATCACAAAAATAGAGAAACTCCGACCGCTCGATGTATTGATTCGATCGGAGGAATTTAGGCGCCGATGCGGAGTAGGAAATGCGTCAAGTTGATGAAGTGATTCTTATGGACGAAGACGAATAGCGATACTCGATGGCGAAGGCTCGGATCAAATCCCTCGTTTTTATTTGGCGCTTTTTGATCCATGATGTCCAACTAGAAGGCTCCAAAACGATTCAGAAAAGGAAGACGTACAGACTTGCGACATTGTGATTAGAGGAATCGAGGGAAATGACCGAGATACGTTCTGAAAGATACGTACGCGTTCAGGTACATTTTTGGACGCGTCCAATTGAAAGAATAGGCGATTTGGAGCCGGAAGTGGATCAAATGCTGCAAGAACTCGATTTATCTCATGTGGACCTCGGTTACAAAACGGCGCATGTAACACGAGGAATTTTATTTCCAATCTCGAAAGATTCAGTCGATCTGAAACTGCTTTAGAATTCCGTTACCAAGCTTCATGTGATGAATCAAGCAACATATAATTTTCAGCAACGAGGAAGAATGGTCTTGTACAAAAATCGCTTTTGGTCTGCTGTGGTCCTTCTCGTCATTAAAAGCGAGCTCAAACCATCGCTTTGTTATTGCGAAATTGTGGGCCAAAACAGCTTTTACGACGATACAAAGCAAAGCGGCAGTGATGCTACAGATGCGGATTACTCTCACGTTAAATACGCTGTCCGTGATGGCTTGGTGCAAAGTAAAGGCGTCAATATCGGTGGTTGGCTCGTTGCAGAGCACTGGATGACCATACAAGCGGATTTCTGGAAAGGTGTCAATCCAGACGCGGTCGACCATGGAGAGTATCAAGCCCTGACAAATTTCACCGATTCGAATGACTCCTATTCTTCGCATGAGAAATCGATGACAGAATTTGATTGGCATCACAAAAATTACATCACCGAAGAAGAAATCAAGAAGATACAGGAAGCAGGATTCAATACTGTTCGAGTTCCTGTTGGGTACTGGATTGTCGGATTCGATGGGCATGACACAAGCGGAAGCGGCCAATGGAAAAAGTATCCTCCCAACGAGCTGGCTTATCTCGACACTCTGATTAGAAATTGGGCGAAAACGCACAATGTGTCGGTGATGATTAGTATGCACGCTGCGAAAGGTTCTCAAAGTGGCGCGGAGCATTCTTCGCCCGAAGTGTATGGTCAAGCTTTATTTGGGCAATATCCTGAGAACATCCAGTCTACGCTCGACGCTGTCACATTTCTGGCCGCACGATACAAGGATGAGGATGCGTTCCTTGGAATTGGATTACTCAATGAGCCAAGTGGCGGCACCACCAACCAAGTTTTGTATCAGTATTATCAAGCCGCATATGTTGCCATTCGTGTGAATGGGGGGAACGACTGCATTCTTACTGTTGCTCCCTTACTGTGGGAGCAAGGTCCAAAGCATCTACTCGATCTTTTGCCTGGAAGTACGAACGTGTGGGTCGAATGGCATCGGTATTTCATTTGGGGTTACGGAGACGACTCTGCCAACAAAATTCTCACCGATGCGATCGATGCTTTTCGTAAGGATGCTGAAAAGTGGAATGAGATCAGCGATAAAAAGCTTTACATTGGTGAGTTCTCTTTCGCAAACACGGGTCAGTTCACCGATGTGGAGGGTCTGCGAAAATTTGCGGCTGAACAAATGGACGTGTTAAAGAATGTCGTGGAAGGTGGATGGGCGTATTGGTCTTGGAGGACATACGGTGATGAAGAAGGTGTATCTCCCTGGTCTTGTCGAAATGTGATTCGAAATGGAATTTTCCAGGTGTAAGAAGGTTTAATCAACAGTGATTTTATATTTTGTTTCTCGCTGATTCTAATTATGTCCACGCGCTGAGCCGTTGAGTCTTCTAAACATGCAATCACCACGGGACTTTTGTCAATTGAGACAACTGGAGGCCGAGCAGGATGGTAAAAACTGGCTAGTTCATCGTCTGTACCTCCGTCAAGAGTATGGAGAATGCCTTCAAGTCATTGAAGATGTGCTGATATCCTCTCAAGGGCAGAGTGAGTATCCACTTTACGTCAAAGCGCTCATTGCTCGACACGAAGGGAAGATTGAGCAAAGCTTTCAACTGTTTCAAGCTATTTCGTGCTTGAATCCAGGGAATAGAGAAACTATTAAACAAATTGGCCGATCTTTCTTGTTGCTGGGTAAGCACGCGAACGCAATCAAAGTCTTCAAAGAGGTTCTTAATATGGACAAAACGGAGGATTGGCGAGTGCATTACAACATTGGAACTTGCTACACATATCTCAAGCAGTTTGACAACGCTATCCAAAGCTTTCAGCGGGCAAATGCAATCAGTCGACACGACACCACCTTTCTTCATCTAGCGGACGTGTATGAGACCCAGGGCGACTACAAAAATGCCATCAACACGTACCAAGAAGCACTAGAATTTTCACCCGATAATCCGAAACTTCTCTCGGGCCTTGGACTTGCGTATCTCCGCACAGGCGACAGCTTTGCCGCATTCGATCATCTGGGCAACTCACTGACCCATGACCCTCTTGACGCAAAGACGATTCTCGCTGCTGGTTCCATTATCCAGGACAATGGAGACATGGATGTCGCACTGGTGAAATATCGCGTTGCTGCCGTTCAGACACCACACTCTGCTTCGTTATGGAACAATATTGGAATGTGTTTTTATGGAAAACAGAAATTTGTAGCTGCGATTGCTTGCCTGAAACGCTCTTTGTACCTCGACCCGTTTGAATGGATCACTTCGTACAATCTTGGACTGGTACATCTCCAGACCGATCAATTTGCGTCGGCTTTTCATTTTCTGAGCGCTTCAATCAACATGAAAGCCGATTATCCGAGCTCGTACATGTATTTAGGCATTACTTTGACTCATTTAAAGGATTTTGAGAATTCGTGCAGCGCGTTTGAAAAAGCTATTGAGATGGAACGGTATGCAAGTGGTTTGCTGACAGTATTTTAAGGCGTTAAGTGCTTTTTGTTGTAGAAATCACTTGTTCCACTTGAACTATGCGATTGTGCTACAAAAGAACGATGAAATGGAGCAAGCGAAAGCGCATTTGGAGATATTTGACGAGTTGTTTCAATCGCTCGATGCTGAGACGCAAACTAGCGATCGCGATGTCATTGAACAGAGAGAGCTTTTAGAGTGCTAGATCACAATAACAACCAATTAATAACCACTATATGTTTCATAACGTTCCTCAATTGGCCAAGTACCTCTTAATGAAGGTGTTGAAAGCGCTACATTGAACGAAAAAGCACCAGTTTATCAAATACAAATCGTTTTCGAGAAGCATTCACGCCCACAACCGTCAGTCTTTTTACAACTAAAACATGGACGATGAACGGGAGGAAATGTGGAGACAAATATGTCGTCAGTTTTACTTCCACAATGACGCATTAGCGCAACAAATACTCCGGCAGTTTGAGATTTGCAAGACGGAAGATACGGTGTATGTGCCTCGAAAAGCGTACTTTTATGCAAATTGTGCCATTGATATCTCTGTTGCAGAATCTGCGTGGAAACGCCGATGGAGAAGTTGAGTATCGTGCAAGAAACCTGCAAAGCTCTCGGACTTGAAAAGTATGCCGACCCGGAGCTCAAGGCCGCGATAGAGCAAAGGTACGCAACAAACTTGATTTCCTGGATCGAACTCAAGTGCTGATGGTAGCATGGACCGGTATGAGATGATAAAAAACCAAATTCGATCAGAGTACCATCAAAGCCTTGCGACATTCCGCTACGAGGAATTCCATGCCCTTTTGACACAGAAGCAGAGCACAAATTACTACTTAAACGATACAATGCTGCTTGTAAGGAAAAGGGAGGATTTTTTTCGTTCTTACGACAGCCATCATGAGAAGATGAGCAAAATTTCGAGCTTTTTCCGACAGTATACGAACACGTTGGGATCTCATCCGTTTTTGTTGGGATTAAAGCAAGTGATACAATGGAATTTGGAGAGCTCGAATGTTGTGGGATGGCGATGTAAGGGATATTCACATGTATCACCGGCACCAGCTAACTCTTCGTTGAATGTAGTATCCGATGCGGTGTTTTTAGAGAGTGCTGGAAAAACGTTTGCTACTGATTCAGTGGATCTCTTGGTCAGCACGCTCAACTTTGGGCACTTTGAATTGACAAAATTTGAGACCAAAACGTCCGACCCTCGAAATAGGATCTGGATCATGGACCCATACCTTTCTGATCAAGATATGCGTGATTTACTGCATTTATTTCCCCCAAATTATCGACTGGAAGGACGCCCATCTGGTGACAAGTACATGACTGAGCATTTTCGCATGAATTTGATCGGGCTATGCGATGAGTCTCAGCCTTTTCTCCAACGATGGTGTATTCTTATCTAGCTCTTGCATCATTCAATTTTGATCCATTTATTTATTATACATCAAGTGTCGGTCCAACAAAGTGTTGACGCAGCCTGCAGCTTCCCAGGCTTTGATCTCGCGTCGCGATCCAAGATCTGCTTGGCGAATTGGTTCAGGCTCACGGTACAATGAACACACTTTTACAATCTCAATGCTGGTCTTCAACGATATGCGATGGCCAACAGAGACGTAAATCGGATTTGTTGTATTTTTGAAGCAGCAAGCAGCACCCCAAGTCTAGAAAACAACACCGGATCAGGAGCTTGGAACAATGTAAAGTCTCACCCTTCCAGAGTCTCCCTGCAGCAAAAAGACATCTTCTCCTTGCTTACGCATCCTTTGGATAACTCTCGTCTTCGTAAGTCCGTCCACATGAAAAAACGATTTTGCGACGCCGATTGTTGGAATTTCAAGCTCGACTCCGAGATGACAAGCGATTCCGAAACCACGCGGATGAAGCATACCGTTCCCATCTACAAGTAGCACATCTGGACGCAAGTCTGCAGCGTGTAACGCGTTCTCCTCAAGCTTGTTACAATAAAGTACCTGGGTTCCTCAACATCAGATCATGTAGCAGCTGGGTAAAAGCGGGAAGCTCACGGAATGCCAAGAAGCCAGGAATATAAGGAAGCGATATGGAAACATACCGATACGCTTCGTAGATTATTCGCATCGATGGGAATTCGAGAATAACTAGTGACGCACACGCATGCTCCTTGGAATCTTTGCAAAAACTTATGTCTACCCCGCCGATGCGCCACGACTGCGTTTCCCGTGTGCTCGTCCATTCAAATGTATCGTTGGTATCAATAAATTGCTTCTGAGCCTCCTGCTTCGCTGTGTTCAGCTCTTATCAACAATGAAATGCGGCAGAACAAGTGTGAATACCTCGCCAAGTCTCACGTATCTCCTCCGTGTCATTCATGAAAGAGTCAAAGTGTGGTACATGCAACATGAAAGTATATTAAGTCTGAGAACAAACATTTTGACTGATTGTGGACACTTATTCTGAGCTCAAATAAATGTGCTCCGTGTCGTCTTCTTCGTACGTTGAGAGAAGCTGGTAATTTCGGTGTAATGAGAGCTCTCTCCATTGCACGCGTTCATAAATGAGCACTGTGACCGCGACGCCGATGAATAAGAATACGCACAAAATGATTTGATGGATCCACATGGAGAACAGGCCTGTGATCCCATAGTCACAATACGCTTCGACCGCGTGGACTCGTTGAGATGCGATCGTATGACATTCTTGGTCCCGAATGAATGCGTTCATGTCTTCCTTCACTCTATCGATCATTTTTTCCATTGGATAGATAAATTCTTTCAGCATGACTGGGCCGGTTTTGTTGTGATGTTTCGCATATTTTGACAAAGAAGACTCGATCGAAGCGACATTCTCGAGACATTTTGTCAAGCTGGAGGTGGTTTCTGTGAACGGTTGGGTAGCGTTCTCGCAAATCAGGAAATAGTTTGACACAGTCGTATTGTGGAAAAGCGCCAGAGTATTGTCCACAGGATACGCACAAAAATCGGCTGTGAGCATAGTGGACGAGAAGTAGACGCCAGTCAATGTGTGCGAGACCGGGACCAAAGTCATCATCAAGAGCACAGATAGCCGAAGTGGAGACAACATGGACCAGCCGATAGATGCAACTGATAAAAGAGTGGCAAAGACCACGCTTAGAATCACAAAGTTGGTGGTGCCCTGTATCATGAAATAGCTTCCTTCCCAATTCGCAGCCATTTGAGAGATGTTTTTTGGGACAACATTTACCACATCCACCAGATCGTTTGCAGCATGTACCAGTCTACGTACGTCCCAATGTGTAGAGGTAAATCATGCGTACGACAGTGAATACTCTTACCTCAAAGCTTCCAGAGATAGCTGAAATGCTTCCGGAGGAAGATCAGTCGCATTGAAGGAAGTGATCAGACGATCAGCATGTTGACGCAAATCAAGACTTGTGTTAGCTGCTGAATCAACATTTTTGTGCAATGAATGGAATCTTGAGCTTATGTTCATCATCGTGTCCTTTACAACTCCAGTACTGTAGTCGACTTGAGCTTCCCCCATCAGCCCCCCGAGTGCAGATATCGCCACGAATGAGAGAAGTACAGCCACTGAGACTTCCATTGTGTAAGTTCTTTCCATCCATCGATGCGAGTACACGCCTATACATACATTAGACAAGTAAGCTAGAGATATACACGGTTGAGATGCATACGAAACCATTCTTTGTCGTTTGGAGAAAGCAGCGACGCATTACGAGGATACACAGCAATAAAAACACAATGGTCCCGATTCCCATGCAGCAAAATATAATCGATTGGAACGTGTCCGTGTACGCTCTATTATCAAGGTTGAAGCGATTTATCGGTTGATCGCCGGAACCGTAAAAGTTGTGGAAGAAATCAATGAGTTCATGCGCAATTTCTTTGTGATAATCGTCAGGTAAGAGATGTAAAGCGACTCCCATGCCGGATGTTTCGATTTGTTTACGAAGAAAACAGGTGTATCGTGAGTACTGGCGTTATTCGTACAAGTTAACGTTTACTCCTACAAGTTAACATCAGAAGTCGATGTGGCTGTTAGATTTAACACTTAACGCATGTCAGATGACGGTAGCGGCCAATGATGCATGCTGTGTCTGACCTCCTTGTGGACAGTGAGGAGAAAATAAAGTTATAGTTATCAGCGTTGTAGAGAATCGATCGAAGTTTCGCGACAAGTTGTCGTGGTGATAGTAGCGTTTATCATAGGCCTTCATTTCCTTACATAGCGCTTGCTTTCGCTTGAATCCGGACGACTTCTTCTTGAGATGTCTTTAGAGTGCCGTTGTTTTAAACAAAAAACGGGTACTATAAGCACCTCGTTGATGGGATCCTGTCAGCACAAGTATCAATGCTTCATGACGACCAGATTTGGACAAATGAATTTCAGTAGGATAAGTATAATAAAGCACTGACTGTAAAATGCATCACACAAGCATCGATACCGATAATACAGAGCATGGCACGGTCATCCGATATAGTAGACCATTCGTATAAACTATACTCACTCATCCAAACTGACGGACGATGGCGCAGGAGGTAACTGTGTCGCAAAGTTGGCGTCCTCGCTAGGTAACTGCGCCGCAGTGCTTGTGTCCTCAATAGAAGGCGGTGGTGGCGCTTCTACGCAGGAATTGTCTACTGAATAACGACGAAGCCATACTGCTTGCACCTGCCACAAATACCGTCAACAAAGCTGTTTCTATATGTGCGCCTCTTACCGTCTTTCCGTTTGTGAGTTCAGGAATGCATGGCAACTTGACGAGATGTGTTCCTAGCAATTTCGGTACCGATTGCTCTAGTGGCTATTCATCGAGTGAGATCACATCTATGATAGCGTGCGGTGCAATCGTACCAGCTCGGGATATTTTTCTGAAGCAATCATTCCAAGAGCGTCCAAGAAACGTGCATAATTAATGCGTCGCTCTCCCTTCTTCTTCACTTTGACGAATATCAGGTCGATCTCAGTGCGTGTGAGCCTCGAGTCGACAAGCTCAGGGCATTCTCGACATAATTTGCTGAAGTTTGCATTATCTGAATTTCCACAGGTGTGAATATCTACAGAATTGAGTGAGTTCCCACGTACCAAGTGTTTTGGCATCAACTCCTTTGGCCGCAGTTCGACCAAATCGACAATAGTAATGGAAAATGCCTTTTAACAGCGTGTGAGGATCGTTGAAGTCAGTTCTTTCCTCCTTCAATGGGCTTTTGCACATAGCATTCTCTCCCTTCTGCAGCGTCGTTCATCAATCGCATATACATATCAGAATGTAGTGCAGCTGCTTACTGCATGTTGCTTCAATACGCTGTCGACCGATGGCTCAGACGAGATACCAGAACGTGGAGAGGTACACTTTCTAAAGTATTATATCAGGCAATGTGAAATATGCGGAAAAGGATGAAAGCGTACTGTGATCGTCGTGATTTTGTGTCGCTACTTTTCGTCGTGGAGCTTCGAATTGTCTCGGATAAATTGTGTACATTCTGCTCGCTTAAGTCATGCGTATCAGGCTCGAATCGTTTCTTCTGAACTCCTGTAAAGGATCGGACATCAGACAAACGACTATACACATCGCGTTTTTCCTCTGTTTGCGTGTCAGAGTGATTCTCCATTCTCAAGATGAAACGACACAATGACTTGGCACTCTTCCACAATGCTCGCGATCAGCCAATTGAAACACGTCATCAGGCGCAAATTTCGCCAATCCAAACGATTCTACCAGGTCACCCTCTTTAGCAGCGTCATAATGGCATGCTCCACAAGTAACGCTCATCTGCCATTACCTCGCAATGATTTCCACCATACTGATCGTCTATCTATCTATTGTAGAGCACAATGTACTCCTCCTCTTCTTCTTCTCGGGATTCGCGTTCTTGGTACGTAGAAAATCAGCATCTTCCGAGCTTCTCTTACTGATACGATTGTACCGAAAACAGAGCATTTTGGGAGCGTTATTCCGGCTACAACCTCAATTCATTCGTAATTGTACCAACAAAAAGAATGCATCTGCGTTATGTTTCCAAGCTTGTGAGTATTTCTCTATGATTTGAGTTGTAATTGTGAGCTAAATTCGTTTATCCATCTCAGCTGGATTGTATGCATTTTGCACAGTAGCACTTTATTGCTACGTGAGACGCGATCATCTCGGAATCGGAAGAATGAGATGGAAAGGTGCCAATCGGAGAAAGCGATTCGGATATTACGATATGGACGATTCCGACGCGCATATTCCATTAACGAAGGAGTTCTCTCCCACATTTGCTGAATCAACTTTGCCTTCCGTTTATTCCACTTCGTCCTCCATCCATCATAGAAAAAAAAAGTCGCGGTTTTAAGATGTAATTTTGTAAATCAAACCGATGCAACAGCTACGCGTTCCGATTTTGAGGCATGAGGCATGAGGCAAGAAAATCGCTTATGACGTTCTCGTGGATCGATTGCCGTATTTCCGCGCAAGGTGCTTTGGAAATGTGATTTTGTGGCGATTCCATAGTGTGAGTAGCTCTGGAATCAGCTTTTTGTCTTCATTGCATACAAAAATAAGCGCACTTTGCTTCTTGCCACAACCTTTCGTTCGCAAGCGTCCGATCTGATGGACGTAACCCGAAATATTTTGTGGAAGATCAAACACCAAAACGTTATCTAAAAGTGTCAGATGGATCCCACGCGCTAGGACCAAAGTGGCGACTAAGACGTGGATTTCTCGCGTTGTAAATGCTTCCATGATTGCGAGTCGTTCAGACTGCGTCTTACCACCGTGCAAAGATTGAGCTTTTATCTGTGAGCACTTTTTTGTGATTGAATCGGCAAGCATATCTGTACCAGCTCGAGACGCAACAAAGACAAGCTACAAGGTAGATAGCCAGTAGCGTAAGGATTTGTCATTTGCTTGGAGCGTACCGTCGATTCCCTGGGTCGGGCTTCAAGGAACTCGAATAGAAGATGCTTCTTCTCGTGGACTTTTGTCCAGATCACACGAGGTCGGACACAAGCTGGCATATGAATAGAGTCTTTATTTGTTGGTGTTGCATCAGCTTGTATCCATATTTTTCCGGAATGACTAGAAGAGTGCAAAAGTGCGTCGATGGCTTGCTCCAGGAAAGGAGATTCTGTCGCTGTGCATGCCACAAATTGCAAGGATTCGATACAGCTTGATCGTTCGTTCCTTAAAAGCGACATAATCTCTACAACTTGGTCGCAAAATGAAGCTTCCAGCATCTTATCGACCTCATCCACAACGAAAGAAAGCACATTCTGAAGTAAATGCTTCCAATTCCCATTCTCCATCTCTTCAAATATCTCCAGAAACCGGGCAGGAGTGGCAATGATCATTTCAACACCACATTCCAATCGATACAATTGCGAAGGAAGTGGCAATCCGCCCACCAAAAGAGCTGTTTTCATCTTTGGAATATTTTTCATGACACATTTCGCACAGCTTTCAATTTGGATACAGAGCTCCCGACTCGGTGCAATAATGAGCGACAAAGGACCGGTTTCATCTGCTGAACTCGAACGCTAACAGAAGGCGTGAGAACAGCGCTGAAATCCCCATCATGCGCTTACGTGATCGAGAATTTGAGCGACAATTGGGACCAGATACGCCAATGATTTTCCTTGATTTGTCGAAGCGCTAAAGACAGTCTTCGAAATCTTTTTCAGTCTATCAAATCAATAAAATGGGGAGCCTACATGTTTTCCTGCCATGATGGATGGAATCGCTTGCATCTGCACGGGTGTCGGAACGATACATTTCAGCACTTTGAGATTTTCGATGATTTGCGGTGGAAGAGAATCGAACGTTGTGATCGGAAATGGTACTTTATCTCCTTTGACTGTAATGCAATTTTCCGATCGGATACTTTGAGCGTTTATTTGCTGACTCGCGTCCAAGCGCTCAGATGCGAAGCGATTGCGACAGATATCTCGACATTCCAAACTGCAAACGTCGTTGTCTGTCCAATCGCAAATGTATTGACCGTACCGACCGCATATCTAGAGTAACATCTTATTGGACTGACAACTTTGTCATGAAACAATTGGCAACATACGATGCAGATTGGCTCGCCCATTTGGGGTGATCGCTGCTCGCATGCTTTTTGATGAACCATTTAGAACTAGCCATGTGATTGGTTAGTATGGTGTGATCACGGTATCAGTACAGCTTTTTATTGGCTTACTGGTCCTTTCGAGAGAATTTTCACAAAGAAATTGAAGAAATGGCGGTACGTGTCATTATGCATCGATACTTGATGTTTGCTTAAAGCTTGCGCGATGTTGACGACAGAAAGAGATTAATAATGCAGCTAAACATGCAGAATACCAGCCTTTGCACCCACAAACCACCATAGCTGGACATAATGTAGCGTCTGATCTACCACTTCAATGTGGAGTGTGTAAGCAAGTGCACATTGTGCACCACGCAGTGCAAAACGCGACCTTCACATGCGCATCTTGTGGAGCTCAGAATCGCATTCTATTCGAAGCACAAGCTCAACAGCTCGGGTACCTCTTTTCATCTCTATCGCGTTCTCTACTCATTGGCTTATGATGCAGACGCATGCGCTGGTTTTGCATTCCAGTTCCTCTCTTCTTTTGCAACATTTTGTAACAAAAATCAAAGTCCGTAGTCATTGCTAATATTGATACTCTTTCCATTTGAGCATCACAATGAGAATCAAAATCAGAGCGTACACAGTTCCTACGAGCCGGTAATCAAATCCATCCCAAATGGAAATCGGATTTGATGTGATCATAATCGGTCGGGTGGAATTCGCGTTATGGGCACTGCAAGTCGCTTGACAAGAGCCACACGGACACTGTTTCTTTGCATTTTTGGAAATGATGGAATCGAGTCGCTGTGCCTGTTGTGGTAAGCTCTGCCGAAATGTATCATTCTCCACGATGGAGTAATTGGAGCAGGTGAGTACGCTATGATCGAATGCTTGTGGAGATGTTTCATTGAAATGCAAGAAAAGATACTCTCCATGCGCGATGGCTCCAGTCTGAGCTTGGTAATTTAAAAATCCCAGCGAGGATTTCATTGCTGCTGCCATAGAAACGATCGCCGTATTCTTACACGAATCAAATACAGAACAGGTCAAGTCCTTTTGAAGCGAGACATCCATCTACAATGTGATGAAAAGTGTTAGCAGGCGCTTCGATTAGTTAAAAAGATCGACAATGAACCTCCAAAAGTTTGACATGATTCACGCCGGTCATCGGATCTGGACGATAATTCACGCTCGGGTACACTGAATGCATTTTCATAAATTCGGACTGATAAGGTGAGCAGATAAGACCACACCATAACATCATGAGATTGGAAGCGCATGCATCACATCCGCCGGCTGCATTCTTCCCGAAAACGTTCGATAAAAGCTTGAAATTCTCCGCGAGTCCTTGATTTTGTTCCCATGAGCAGCAAGCTGCGTTCTTGTACTCGGGACACTGAATCGAATACTGATTGCAACGCTCGCCAGCGGTCATTCCGTCGTCCTCACAAACGCATTGACCACGAATACAGTGGCCGCGATCGTGGCAATCAGACGCGAGTGTGCAGTTTCCACCACCAGTTACTGAACAGAAGAAAATGTGAGTGAGGTTACATGCAGTGGCGATAGATTGCGCGGACCATTAGCCCATCCGATGCCATGCATCTAACGTGTAAAAGTGAGAGGTTTTCATTCAGTGAAAGATAGAAACATACAGGTTTTGCGTCGACGGGAATTGCATACGCTTCGGGGATACAATCGTCATAATCAGGGGTGTTATTGGGATTCACACACCGCTGTGTCATCGCACACGCGCCGGAGCATTCGTGAAGAGTAAAAGCGAGCACCAAAAGCTGGAAGAGCATGAATAATGTCAGCACCGTTTATTCATCAAATGTATAAGGCTATGTATACAGCCAATATATGTGTTTTCAACTACGATCTCAAACGCATAACAAATTGCGAGTCATTAGCGCGGCTTTGGCGTCATGAAATCCTCTCCATACTCCATCACAAGGAAATCCAAAGGATCTGCAATGGTGTCGTACTCTACACCATTCAACACAACTCGCTGGAACGGCTCTATTTGCTCGTTTTTCACCATTCTGGATCGATTCTTAATCTGATCAATACGCCAATACGAATCACCTTCTTTCTCCATTTCGTACATGTCGAGATATGGAATCACACGAATGGGAAGATCCATCTGCGTCTTAGAATCATACAAATTGGCGGCCAGCGGGTGGTCTGGCGCCACACACACGCGATAAATACTCTGATGGAACACGTGGTATCCCTTCCGATTCATTGCGTGCTGGAACGCAAACATGTCGAATGCGCCGGTGTGCTGATACCCGAGATCTGCGTCTTCAGTGTATGGAATGATCGACTGATTCCGAAATGCGCCTAAAAGCGACCCAAATAACAGCGCTGGTTGACCTCCCATCCGCTTCAGCTCTTCGTATGTGTCGACCAGCAACATGTGAAGCACACTTCCAAAGCATCGAGTCGTTGAGGTCTTGGGAACCAACAGATCGAGTCGATCGGGAGCCACGCAGTAAGGCTCATCGATCCTTCCCGAGATCGGAAGACACGCTTGCCATCCTTTCAATTGTCGAGCCACATAATCATCCAAACACGCATGACGATGAGAACCTTGTAATCGCGGTGGACCAAACGCTCGACTCGCAGTGCTGGAAAGTGCTTCAAAGTCATGCCCTTGCACCTGTTCGGAAGTGTAATCGCGAAATACAAACGATGAAGGAAGACACGCGCTTTCATTTCCATCGCTTAGCGGTCTGACAGCTAGAAATCCGAATTGCATGCAGAAGAGAATGATTCCGAAGAGGAAAAGCCCAATTTGTAGAGATAAAAGTATCCATTGATCGGTGATTCCATGAGAATTATCGAGATGGAGAACGCATAATCGACTCTTCTTTGTGCAGCATTGATACTTGATATTCATACGACATTTCGGTATACACCGATCGTGTGCCTTGCGCCCTTGATGCAGAGTCGAAAACGCAGACACCATACAACACGGACTCGCGGATCGATTCATTGTCATCGCACAATAGCTAAGAGACGCTTTGGATACTATTTTTGGATCGGTGTGACCGCTTGCGACATTTCGATGGTAATCATTGGGTCTATGAGTCGCTTCCGCTGCTGCTTGTGGCCGCATGCGACTTGGATTTCGCAGTACGAATCACCAAAGCGACTTCTCTCGGTTTCAATAGATGTGAATCGTAGCCAATCATCTCCGTTGGACCTTTTAGAAGCCGAGGAAGAGACGAAGTACTCGTTTCCAAAGCGTGCAGAGAAGTCTGGATCGCTTTTCGATCGTCTTCGCTCCACACAATCGGTTCCACGCGGGCGTCAATGACAAGAAGAAACTCTGGATCGCTGCTTGTTGCGATTTGCGTGGCCACTTGAGCTGCGCTTGTAAACTGGAATGCGTAGGCTTCCAGCACGTTGATACTTTGCCGAAATGCAGGAATTCGTGCGAATTGTGCGAACTCAGATGGAATAGACAATAAGCTGCTGCTTTGTTTGAGTAGGAAATCCGCTAGGTCGTTCGTTTTAGAGACTTCTTCGGTCGATGAGAAGTGGTAAATGAGCTCCTTCTTTGCATTTGCGTGAGGGAATCGCCACGTCGATCTATCCAATACAGCAAGTGTGACCCCTTGATGAGGCAATGATTCAATCTCAGGGCTTTCCAGTATCTCCGCAATCATACTTCGACCTTCATACAATGAGAAACTCATCAATTCACCCAATGTGTACCCGTCCACAAGAACGCCTGTGAGGTGTCCTTGCCGATTGTCACGCAAACGAATGTGTTGAGAGGTCATACAATTTGGCTGTACCCAATTTTTCTCGATAAAGACATTCCACACTTGCTGTCGGACGTCTTCCACCCGCATACCTTCTCCAATGACAATATTTTGCACAAACAAAAGCGTCGAATCTTGATCGTTCAAACAGAGTTTCAGCTCAGATAGAATCACTGTGCTCTTTGAAAGTGGAGAAGACGTCTCCTTCGCTCGTGAAGACAACATCAACCGACAATTGTATTCTCCCACTCCAAGTGGTATGCCTTCCACCACGTGAATTGTGTTATTGTTCCCAATTGAAAGCTTGTACAGTGTGCTGTCGATAGCTTTGAGCTCGATACCCGCACTATTGGCACCACGTAAGAGTTTGAATTTATCGCATGGTATATGAATACGCTTCTCAATCTCCTCCTTTAACGCACGAGCTGTTTCTCGTCGATCAATACGAACTGCCAATATTGGTAAGGTGGAATATCGGACATTCACAGTGATCATGTTGGCCTCCTTCTCATAAAAAATTGCTGCTTCCGAAGGTACTTCCAGATCTTCACACTCTTCGACAATCACTTCTGTGCCACTCGCAACGTACAATTTATCTTCGAGCTTTAACGCCATAGTCTGTGGTGAGTTGTCAGGATTCAATATCGTGATCGGATGCTGTGAATACGCAGCATAACTCCGTTTCAGCATTCGAAAATTTGTGTCCCTCAAGTTGAATTTCTTCATAACACTTTCGTATAAAAAGCCGACAGTGGAGTCCTGAGGGATTTGGATCCACCGGGAAAGAATGCGTGACTCGTTGGCTGCGAATTGGGGAATATATCGTTTCGCAAACACTTGGAGCATCTCTTCGTCAAACATTTCCCATTCTTCATTGACAGTCTTTGATTCTAAAAGCAGCTGATGTCCTTCCAATATGCCAATTTCCTGAAGCGTTTTGGATGCTCGACATTCGTACGAATGGAGCGCGATACCGTTGTAGTCGTTATAGTGACGAAGTCGGACAAGCTCAAGCGATTCAGGCAAAGTGATACCCTGTAATGCAAGTGATTGTGCGTCTTTCTTGAATGTGTCGACCAAAATCTCGAGCGCTTGATCAATTGTCGTATCTTTGTACAACAAGATCTGTTTGTCCACTTTACGACCATCAGGGGAGCGTACAAACACTTGAATCATGGTTTGCTTTGCACGCTCGACCACTTGACGTTCTCTGTCACGGAATCTGGACTCTTCTTGTTCGATTCTTGCTTTGAGATAGATAGGAATCTCATCCTTGAAAACCGAGTTCACGTTACGAGACAATGATACAAGTCGATACATGAGCATGTAAGCACACGTGGTGTAGTTGGAGCGATATCCGTATCTGTTCCCGTTTGACGATGATTGACCACCAAAAGCGCCACTGACATCGTCCTCTGTGATTTCTGTCACGTGTGCGTCATTGAAATTGTACCACTTTTCGTTCTCGAAATTCTTAATGTACGCATAATAATGACCTCCCAGTGCACTGCCAGAGTGTATAAGGACAGAGTACAGCTCATACACATTAGGTCCTTCTTCGAATAGCATGTTCACATCAAAGGCTGGATCCCATGTATCTAGTAAGAGATCTTCGTTGCTATCATCTGACTCCTTTTCAAAGTCACTTTCGTCCTGCACAGGTGAGAGATTCGACTTTTCTTGCTCTCTATGAGTTCCATCACCATCATGCTCTTGTGATCCTGAGCATCCATTGACTTTCCGGCGCTGCATCACCTCCAATTCATGTCGTTCTAGCGATATTCTTCGTGCTAACTGCCCTTTCTTCCTACCAAATATGGGATCGATCTCTGCGTCACCATTTGCATCTTCACCTTTTACTTCATCGTTTGAGAGGAATGAGTTCATATTCAAATACTTTGGAAATGTCACCCGATCGTGGAGTTTGATGCGATCCATTGTGTTATAATCGAAATCGAATCGCTTCAGCTGTAAAGAAAGCAAATACGGAAGTCGATGGAATTTAAGGCCTTTGATTGCGTCCCTTTTCAATTCGCATTTGTCACATTCCCATTGATTCTCTTTATCCAATACTTCTGGCTTGAGGAAAAATTCGAGCGCTTTTTCCAAACTCTCAATTTTGCGCACTGAAAATGCGTTATCTTCCATTCCAATTGGACGAATAACTAATGAGAGATCGAGAAAGTGATCCATACGACTGCTTTCATACCCGCACGCACAGCATTTCACATAGTCTTTGAGTGTCCCACGGTACAGTTCATTGACAAAGTCTTCCTTGCACGTTCCTTTGAAAGAATGCTCGAGTGCATCCAAGAACACACGACAGAGTTCCTGAACGTCATGCTGCTGGAACACGTCGTTCCCTGTCCATCCAAAGCTTCGTGTGAGTGATTTGGTGTCTACGCATGTCTTGGAGGTCGTCTGGAGCTGCGCAAAAAGCTTTTGTAGTTGGAGCGGAATATTCTCTCTTTCTTCTTCGACTTCATCATCGGAATCGTGATTGGAGTCATTATAAGGTTGTGCTACACTATTTTCTGGAAGAGATATATTGATATAAGGATATTCCCATTGATATAATCCTTGGCGGAATTCTGGTGTCATGTAAAGCGTTTGTAGGAGACTATTCATGTAGCAAGTTGCACCTTGATTGGAGAGACCTGTCATGTTGCCGCTGATAGAATTGGTAGCGGAATTTGATGCATGTATGGAGGAACCCACAGTGGACAATTTGTGTTTGGATTCTGTTGACTCCTCTGAGTTGTGCAAATGCGCACTTTGTAGTTCAGACATGGTCTGCTTGAAATTATGACGTGGCGATTCGTTATATTGCACGATTTGACCGCTTTCTGACGCAATTGCAGAGGTTTGATGATCTGAATTCGCAACACCATAGACTCCGGGGCTGACCATTTTCTTCGATTGGTGTGCGTAACGTTCCTAATCAGATGCGACGCTATTTTGGGTCAGAGCGTTACATGGAAATAACGCGGCATCAGATCTGATGCATCCGAGCTGAATACTTAAATCAGTAGTATATATCATATCATAAAGGTTATTGCGTCACACATATAAAAATGCTGCACATCCCGACTGACTAAAGATAAACTAAAGCTGACTATCAATAAATAGAGTACTTGGCAAGTAGAAAACAGCACAAATCCCAGTCAAAACCACCCGCATTTACGCAAGCGTTCGTTTCTTCAAGTTTCGTTATTTCGAGCGCAGCAAAGGTGATGGAAGGAGCCGTACAAGTACAAAAAGAGCCTATTGTATGTGATAATGTAAGTCCTATTTCGCATGCGACACGCGTGCCAGCATCCCGATATTCTCTTTATAGGACAATCACACGCTCGAAAATGATGAAATTGATGAAAGAATGGAATGTTTAGGACCAAAAGTACTGCTCAAAATCAAGACACTGAGTGAAAAGCCGTTAGAAGTCGAAATACTGCACACAGCAATGGTTGGAGAACTCAAGCAAATCATCAAAGTTCGTGTGAATGCAGATGGCAGATTCCTTCGATTGATTCATCATGTGTGTTCCATTGCAATGTGAATCTCGTATCTCATCTAATGTTTTGCTGAAGGGGAAAATCTTAGCTGATGATAAGTCGTCTATCCAGTCTTACAAGATCAATTCGGGAGATTTCATCCATTGCGCTGTTAGCTCGACACCACCAAAAGCACTCGTTCACCAGGTATCATGTCTTCTGACACGATTGTGACTCGGAACTGACAAATTGTGCTTCTCTGATGGGCTTTATAGCTTCATCTTGGTGGTAATGTGCAAGAAGAACGGGATGATCAGAATCGTCGAGGATTTGATCGTCTTCGTGATCGAATGAGTCGAGACGAAGTTCAAGCTCTTCGATTATACTTCTATCCTCAGATCTCTGCATTTATCCGTCAAGCTGAGAATGTTGAAAATGAGAATAGCGAGGATCGAATTTATCGGTTAGAAGAAGAATGGATGAACACACAGGGTCCTCAGTCTGAGTTTGGTGAGATATTCTTATGATCATCATTCTCAGCAGAATTTGAGCGGTACATCTGTAGCTCTCAATGTTATGCCATCGGCTCGTATCGCGTTGGAACATCAAATTGACATGACTGGTCTTGGAGGATCGATTTTGGCAGCTGATAATGAAGGGACCGGAACAGAATTTCTTTGGGGATTCTTAATGGGACTTTTACTTGGGGTTTTTATGCTGCTGATGGTACGCAACTTATCAGAAGACTCCGCAGTTAGAAGTATTAACATTGCTCTTGTAGCTTTTGGATCGTTCCGTTCCTCGAAAGCAAAAGATAGGGCTGCTGTCGGGCGTTGGCGTCAACTTCGTTTTGAGTGTTGTGCCAAAAGTAATGGCAACATAGGCGCCAGGAGGTGCTCGAGATAGAGTAGTTCACTTAATTATAGTGTAAGCTTATTGTCCATTCAGTATGGACGCTGCTGTACCCACACTTTTTTTTAATTGGTTGTTATGTCCGCTTTCACTAATGTGAAGTGAATATTGTGTGGAATACATGTTGCGAGCATTATCGGACGATGCCAATAGCGTAGTCGAAAAAGCCGAAATACCTGACGCTGTGACTCCAACTGAGATTGACGAACACCATCATAATCACTCCTCATCAGACGATCTATCAAGAAAGAAACGTAAATTCTCAACAATGACGAAAGAACTCAGCCCCGAACAGAAAGCTATTGTAAAACTTCATGTTTCCAGAGAAGCTACATCCGAAGGGTTTGTGAAATGTAATTATTGCAACAAAGAAATCACTTCAAAAAACGTGGATCGATGGGCTTCTCATTTACGTGGGTGTGGTAAAACACCGGAAGATGTAAAAGGACAGATTCAGCCTTTTAGAACGGTTGTAAACGCACATGCGAATATCATTTCAGCTGCTCTTAGTGCTGCCAATGTACCACAAAACTCACTTCAGCATAGTACAAGCACCAATCATCTTGGAAATTTACAAAATGCTCTAACAACGGGATACAATGAAGTGTTCAAGGTCCATGTTGCCAAAGATTACATGAAATTTAATGCGGCTCACTTTATCGCATACAAAGTAAGAGATGATTAGAGAACACTGAGCCAACCGATGCATTCATTTTTTGTGCTAGGGATATCGAGAGAAACTACATGGACATAATTATCGAGTTGCAGTGACACTGACTGGAGTTGTGGGACCTGATGGCTACGTCTTAGACTTTGGCGAAATCAAGAAGATTTCCCGAGTCATTAGCAAAGATCTGGACGAATCATTTTTGGTACCTATGAACAGCGATGTCTTAAAAGTACAAAAGCCTCTTTATAATTTGGTCAAATCTAAAATCGCGGTTGTGTTTTGTAGATCACATTTGATGGAACAAATGTACACATATTGACAGAAGACAATGCAAAATTCAGGTGACATTGTTGTATTCTTGCGTAGAAAATGGTCCAGGGTTTCAGTCTGATATTTATCATAGCTTCCCAAAATCCGATTGCTCGCTTTTGCCCATAGTCCACTCTTCAGCAGAAGAATTAGCGATCTATTTTGTAAGTGCTTGGCCTCATAGTGTTGGATCGGAAACTATATCTCTTATGTATTTGATAGAGTAATCAGCTTATTGACGCCTTCACACTGGTGGCATTATTGGCAAGTGCATCTTCCTTTACCAATTTGTCATCTCGCTCTTAATTGTTTTACTCGTAGCAACGCGGAGTGAAGAAAATTGAAGTGAGCATCTCAGAAGCCCACATGCAACTTGCTTCTTACGAAAGAACCATACTCAGCTAATTTCTATTGGATGAAAACGCGATCATTTATAACCAACCATATTTTATTTCAATGTCTACCATTAATTTAAAACCCACAGGCACAATAAAACCTCAACACACATTCCCGACTTTTCCGCATTTCAAAGAGGAAAGACTCAATGTACGGCGGATCTTCATCGAGTTGGCAAGACCGTCGCGGCGATCAATCATCGCGTCGTTCGTATACATCGAATGATAATTCATCTTCACGTTACTCTGAATCCGGAGGCGGCTACAGCGGATCTGGTAATCGCTCAGGAGGAAGCAGCGGAGGTTATGGTGGAGGTGGAGGCTACAGTTCGAGTCGACAAGGAAATAGCTCGGGGTATGGTTCCAATGGATACGGAGATTCAAGAGGAGGTGGTGGTGGAATGGGAAGTCTGGGTGCAGAATTAGATTCAAACATTCAGTGGAACATGGCGAAATTACCGGTTTTTGAAAAGAACTTTTATTACGAGCATCCCGAAGTTGCTCGACGAACTGAAAAGGAATTGGAACGCTGGAAACAAGAGCATGACATAACAACACACGGAAAGAATATTCCCAGATGCGTTTATACGTTTGAAGAAGCTTCCTTTCCCGGTGAGATTGCTGTTTGCGAGATTGTCTCTGGCTTGTATTAACCTTTTGAAAATAGCGTATGTCTTGGAAGAAGTCATGAGACTGGGATTCCAGAAGCCAACTCCCATTCAATGTCAGGGATGGCCTATGGCTTTGTCCGGAAGGGATATGGTTGGAATCTCTGCTACAGGATCTGGGAAGACCTTGGCTTTCTTACTGCCGGCTATAGTACACATCAATGCACAGGTTTGTGGAATTATTCATACTACATGAACTCTATATCGAATTGCTGCTGGTCTCTGGGCGCCAGTTTGTGAAAACATGGGGCTTGAAATAATCATGGAGGGTATGATTGCCGGTCTATGATGCTTGTGTCGAGGAATTGATGCTTACGAGGTGTGATATTTACGGACATGAGCTTTGCACCCACACATTTCACTTTTCAAGGAAGAACATCTGTACTCTGAGTATAAATGACTCTCAGCGATGTTCGAACTTGAAAATGTCGGTGTCTACAAGCTCTTACTGTATCCACTGTGCCTGATCTCATTGGAGTATCATAAGTGCTTCGTGAGGACACACCTTGGTTCATCTTCCATCACCAGCTTCGTTGTATCGTACATCGTACCTCCACTCAGCGTGAGGATAGTCTCTAGCGTTTTGTTGCTGGTTGACCAAGTAATCTCGGCTACTCTCTATGATTATTTCGTCCAGCAGCTTTACGTTATGCAACTCCAATTTCATGGTTACCTGATGTTTTGTGTCTCTGTCTGTCGGGCAATTTGTATCTAGCCACACCTTGAACCGGGTGATGGTCCAATTGTGCTCATCATTGCACCAACTCGCGAATTGGCGGTGCAAATCCAACAAGAAGCAAACAAATTCGGAGCTAGTTCAAAGATCAAGAATACTTGCGTCTACGGAGGTGTTCCAAAATACAATCAGATCATGGAGCTGCGTCAAGGAGTCGAAATTTGTATCTGGTACGAAAGTTGCTGTTGTCTGCTCAGATCACATTCTCACTATAATTTTTTGTACTAGTACACCCGGACGAATGATTGATTTGCTCAGTCAAGGGAAAACTAATCTTCGTCGTGTGACGTACCTCGTACTGGATGAAGCCGATAGAATGCTTGACATGGGATTTGAGCCTCAACTTCGCAAGATCGTCTCTCAAATCAGACCAGACAGACAAACGCTCATGTGGTCTGCTACCTGGCCGAAAGAGATCGTGTCACTCGCTCATGACTTTCTAACTGATTACATCCAAGTCACTGTGGGGTCTTTAGAACTGACCGCCAATAAAAAGATCGAACAAATTGTCGAGGTGATGGACGATCATCAAAAATACAATGCGTTAGTGGCCCACCTTCGAGTGATCTACGACGGAGGTCGCATCATTTTATTTTGCGAAACAAAACGAGGCGCAGATGAACTCAGCCGAAATCTTCGAAACAGTCGGTATATCTGCAAAGCGATTCATGGAAATAAGTCGCAAGAAGAACGTGATTATGTCTTGAAAGATTTCAAGCAAGGCAAAACTCAGATTCTTGTCGCTACCGATGTGGCCTCTCGTGGTTTGGATATCAAAGATATCCGCTATGTGATCAACTTCGACATGCCCAAGAACGTCGAAGATTACATCCATCGAATCGGACGTACAGCACGTGCTGGAAGCAAAGGAACAGCCATTTCCTTTTTCACCTCAGATAATGGACGTCTCGCGAGTCCTCTCATTCGAGTTCTGGAAGAAGCCAATCAACAAGTTCCAGCTGCATTACGCAGCTTGATCGGTAGTGGCGGAGGCGGTCGTGGTGGTCGTGGCCGAGGTGGACGAGGAGGTGGTCGCGGTGGATTCCAGCGGTGGTAGAATGGGCTTAACGCGAAGACGCAAACGGTGGTGCTTTTGATCCCTTCTTCTTGTCATCACGACACCGGAATTAGAGCTCATCCGACTCGTTCGAGTTGTAAGAAAAGAATTTGCTTTCTAAGAAAAATGATAGTAAATTGCTTTGTGTGCTGCATTCCTTCTGCCAAGTGTCAAATGTCTACGCGTTTAATCTTTTGAGAGCATTTTTGCTTTTCTTTTGCATTCCAAGTCGAAGAAATCGCAATCCGATAGCTTCCACGGGAAGGGCTTGTTGCGCATTTTGAGATATGCGTAAGCGGGCTTCTCTTCATCGTCATCGTGATCGTGATGCTCGCCCAGGTGGGAAATGACTGTGCCGACAGTGAAGACCCCCGTGAAAGCTATCATTCCCCAAGAGATTCGCTTCCATAGATTCATTTGCTCTGCACATTAGATGTTAGCCAAAATACTTTTTAATGTGCTTGCGTACCTTCTGCTTCATGTTCGGTGGCCGATGACATTTGTCGTGCACCAGAGGTGTTTGACTTGGTTAAAATACGGTTTGTTTTACGCAGAATGGACTAGCAAAGCATATTTAGCAACCAGATGCAATGCATGTGATAAACGCACCATTTTCTTGCTTCTGTGAAACACCTGGACCGGTTTGTGTGATTATATCGATATTTTTTTGACTGATCGAAATATGGAAGCGTCTTTTTGATGAACGAACGTGATGCAATTTGGATGGCCAAACGGCCAAATGTATTGGATAAACTGGATGCAGAGAAAGAGAAATTGGCAGGTCAAGTACGAATATGCATCAAGGTGATCTCTCCAATTGTACATCGTCTTTCATTGCATGAATCAAATACAGAAAAGATCTCACCGTTGCGATCAAATCACTTATCTCTGCCACAACTTGTCAAAGCGATTGAAAGAGAATTCCAATTCAACAATCAGAAAAAGTTGGATGAGAAACGAAAAGCATTCATCGACTTGTTAGAGTAAGATGTATTGCGTAATTTTGAGTGATGGTTCTAGGATATTCATTGCTTTACTCTGAGTAGACATTACAGCGGCGATCTGCGCGAACTACTACCATTTTCATTTGTGGACCCGACGAAAACTTACACGCGGAATCTCATCGCGACGGACAGCAAGTCCTACGCTTTGATTCTGATCATATGGAATCGTAATCGTTACAGTCCAATACACGACCATCCGTGTGATGGATGTTGGGTCAAGATTATCAGCGGAGCGATGAACGAAGTTCAGTATCGAATACAACAGAATAAATTGTATGAGGTCTCCAATATCATTCTAGATCGTGGTGTGACATACATTGATGACTCAATGGGACTTCACAAAGTAGGAAACCCGCGTCATGATCAGCTTGCTGTAACGCTTCATTTGTACTCGCCTCCATTTGATGCATGTCGTGTTTGGATGGATTCCGAAAACTCTAATCAATCATCGCTAGCACATTCGTATTACTTTAGCGTTTTTGGCAATCCAATAGACTGAGAACAACGACATTATGTCGCATGTTTTATTGTTGCAACCTCGATACGCTTCGTGTCAATTGACATAGACGAAGCACAGTAAATTTGAAGCATGCCGTGTGTGCTATGAGGGAAGAAAAACCTATGATGCCAAACAATTCATATTTCTGTGCACTGTCCATCCAGCTCTTTGATAGGCAGCAACTGGTAGATCATGTAATCTTTGTATGATATCGACAATCATCATGCTGGAAGTTACGGGCATAAGCGCAATATTGAGGGCTTTGTTCGCAGAAAAAGCAGCTCGCTGTGTTCTACAAGCTTTTCAGTTCAATACGAAGTCTGCCATGTGATGATCAAACTTGGCTCATTAGAATTTCCATTTTCGAAAAACGTTTTTTGCTGATCGAAAAATGAAAGGATAACCAATGTGCCTTTATAGTAAGATCTCGCTCCAGACGGACTTCCACATAATATTCCCGCTCGAAAGTTTCCACTACTGGAAGAAAGAGCGAGCATTTGTATCTTCAGATCTCGGAAATACGCAACTAGTACCAGATGTCGCTGGGAAGATTCATCGTATGTGCGGTATGATTCATAACCACCACACAATAAGGACTCGGATGTTTTTTCATATATTGAACCGTCTTTAGCATCATGCAGGATGAGGGATATCCCCGAGAACACGGTTGACCCACGTGAAAGTTCTATGAGATACCCGTGCTTGATCGAGCATCCATCGTAAGACGAATTGTCTATCAGGACACCAAACTGGCATTTACGAACATGATGTCGCCATTCGGATAGGGCGAATTTGAATCCAAGTATCTCACCTTCTCATGTACTGGCGATTTCATTTTATCGTGCTGAAACTTGTTCCAATAAAACGGAACGGGTTTATTCAATCATTAAGCTTTTGCTATGATGCACCGCCCATGCAGTAAATGAAGCAAATGTTGCTACTAAGTCTTCAGGATATCTAGCTAGGTCCAAGAACGTAGAAAATAATTGGAAGTTGCTGGAGAACATCTTCTCATTGTGGTCGTGTTATTCGCATCGAATTATTAAACTTTCGCTGTGATTGTAGGTCCCACAAAATGAACACGCGATTCACAGTGCTCACTCATGACCTACGAAATGAACAAATTACCCTACTTGCAATGATGTATTTTCGACTCGAATAACAACTATATAAATCCAAAAGTAAATATCATGCGGATCGATGGCTACGCAGAATGCTCGAAATTTACCTCCCGTGCATACTGCAACAGAAAATGGCCGCGTTTCTATCTAGCAGACAGAATTCTCCACAGAAAAGCTTTTTTGTTGTAAGTGAAGCGTCCAATGCATCCAGTGCGTCGAATTGTACGGTAAGGTCTTCACATTTGTACATCTAAAGGACCACCGCTTACCGATTTCTGCAGGTTCAGAAGAAAACTCAACGTCTGCTTCGCTGTATACCTATCTGCAGAATTGGCATTCTCAAGATTCAACTTCA